>JAJJMB010017986.1:1658179-1706256 GCA_023531105.1 Papaver atlanticum | reverse complement strand
GGTTTAGCTCCTCATATCAAAAACACACTCAAAAGATTGAAACATGGATCAAAAGGTGTTTTTATTGAAGAGAAATAATAATACAGCGAATCTGCAACACTTAATGGTCGTTACAGAAGTCAACGTTACAATAAGGTGTTGTTTATAAACGATAAATGTGGTCTGCTGTTGAAGAACGATACTCGTATGCGACTGTTTCGCGTGTGTCTTATGTTCTTCGTGTTCTTCAGTTCTGCATCAGCAGAAACAGCAACAGCAGCGGAGCATGTAAATCTATGATTCTCGCCTCCTCAAGCCTTCTTAGCCCCCCAAACTCTCGACCCCTTTATGTGAGTCTCCTCCACTTCTTTTGTACCCAGCAGATGCAAAATATCACGAGAAAATCTCTCTTTTTCTCCTCCCAAAGTCCCGGATTTTCTTTCGCTTTTTCTTCCTTTTCAACGCGTCTTCTGTCTTTCCAAAACTTCCCAAATACTCTATAAAGATTTATACGAATCTAACAGAATATATGGTTCATTACTGCACGAAACTTCCAAGAATACAACCAACAGAATCTGAGTTAACCTGTATTCCTTGTTTAGTCAAGATATATGTAGAAACATTCTTTCTTTCCAAAACAAACTCTCTTACCAACCCTGTTTCGATGTACCGTATCATTCCCAACCCGAACTGTAGACAATTAACGAGAAAATCTCGTTTAAATCAAGACCAGATAATTCCACTACTAAGAAAAGTTCCGAGAACTCTCCACATGCCCTGTTTTGATTCGGATCATTATCCAATCCAATTCGGTCCATTTGATCACTTATACCAACATTTTTTGGCCCAATCCAATCCATTCCAACCAATTTTAGCGATTGAATCTCATTCAAACTCATTCAAAAACCAACCCTAATTCTGTTTGTAACTGGTTTTGTCTTCCCGCCATTTTTCTCGGATTTCAAATGTAGAAGATGGTCTCCCCTTATCCTGTTGTTGGGGTGCTGATAGTAAGTAGGCACCCCTTAGTAATCTGGGTGCCCCTTAGAAATTTTCTCCCATGAGCGCAAAAACCACTTTTCGAGCCAATTTCGCCGCAAAAGCTTATTTCTCCAAAAACACCTACAAAGAGATAAAATACCGAAATAAGTACAAAAATGGGTACTAACAATATACACAAAAGAGATGAACATAGACACATAAATGCATCTATCATCGTCCGATACGGACGATACGAAATTTCACGATATGAGCCGGTATTGGTTAAATTAGTCATTTTCTATAAAGATTAAGGGTATTTTTGGTTTTTCAAAGACGGTATTGGTTAAATCCCTAAAAATCGATTATCACTTCAGTTGAAAAACATAAGTGAAAGGAGAAGAGAGCTGAAGTGAAAGGAACAGATCGTGTTCTTCATAAATTTGATTCAACAAATCATGTTCTTCTCAATATCATCAGTGAGAATCCAATCTAAGGAAGGAACTTTTGGTTATTGATCTTCTTCATCTAAATTTCAGAGATTATTGGCTAATAGAAGGTTAGGGTTTTGAATCTTTTGATAATTACTCTTTTTTTTTGCTTTGATTATGATTTTTTTGCTTGATTAATGGTTGATTTGTATGGTTTATGTTGTGAAACTCTCGATAGGAAAGGCCATCTTGTTAGATGTTATGATTGCAGAGGACATTTACATACAAAAACAAGTTCTTAAAACAAAAATTTGGGTATTTTAGCCATCAATTTGTTTTTCTCTTTTATCTTTAAAGGTGGGTTTTATAGATGATACAAATAGGATCAAAGTAGTATTACCATTTAGTTATTGTTTAGCCTCATACAAATAGGATCAAAGTAATAATAGATTTGAAGTCTGAAACAAATTAAGAGCATTGTGTGAATATTAGCATGCTTGGAGGGATCAAATTCAAGTCAGGTCAAAAAGAGAGGTATTTAGGTTTCCAGGGGTCCTGCCAAAATCACCCACACCACGGACCTAACACAACATCAGTGATAGACGCATTTATGTGTCTATTTTCATCTCTATTGTATATATTATTAGTACCCATTTTTATACTTATTATGGTGTTTTATATCTTTGTAGGTATTTTTAGAGAAATAAGCTCTTGCGACGAAATTGGCTCGTAAAGTGGTGCTTTACACCTCAGGATAGAGTACTAAAGGCACCCCAGAAATGCACCGGAAGCACCCCAGAAATACACCGGAGGAACCCCGAAAAAATGTTGAAAACACCCCAGAAAAAAGTGTTAAAGGCACCCACCAAAATTACTAAAGGCACCCTGAAAATGGGTAAGGGCGCCCCCAAGGCAGCCGAGCTGTTAAAGGCACCCGCGTTTTGGATTCAGGGCACTTCACCTTCATCGTTTGAAAGAATATTTTTGGCGGGAAAATAAACTCATTTCACTGTCAGATTTTCGATGGATTTTTGGACGTGATTTAGTGAGATTAAATCCCTGAAACTTAATGGGTAGACGTGATATGACTATAGAAAGCTGGTATTGGTGTTTTTTCCGATCAAATTTGGCTTAATAACGTGTTTCAATCCAAAACAGTGGACACAAGTTTTCACGGGTTCAAGTGAATTTGACACGAATTTGAGGCGTGTAATGCATGAGTTTAGAGTGTGTTGCACTACAGAGATTCGTTAAGAAAATAAATAACGAAGGTTGACAGCTGAGAACGCGTGGAAGATCAAAAAATGGAAATTTTGGCCGTGGAGAATAATATTGATAAATGAAGATTATTTGGGAGATATGGCCGGATTAAAGGAGGATTAGGAGTATAAATAGAGTTCTACAGGTACAAGGAAGGGGGGTGGAGAGTTTGGGGAGCTGAGAAGAGCCAGAGAAGAAGAAATCACAAGTTGCAGAACACAGTTTCTGCTGCTGCTGCTGCTGATAAACGCGAAGAACATTAGACGCAAGGTAACCGTCGTTCTTCAACAGTGACAGCGACATAAGGATGAGGGTCGTAATGCGACAGTGTTAACAACACTTCATTTTTATCGTTCTCTGTAACAGCTCGGTTTGTAACAAACAGAAGTGTTACAAACCCGGTTTTTGTCAATTTTCTCCTATTTCATCATTTGTGAACCATTTTTGAGCATTAATAAAGATGAATTTTGAGCATATTTCCATGATAATGATGAGCTAATTCTCGCGTAACCAAGGCATGGAGGAAGCTATTGTTGCATGAATAATTGGTAATTATTTTACTTTTCTCTAATTTTGCAATTTATAATTCACTCAAATTACTGCTTTGCAGAATTTTAATTATTTGCATAATTTTTCCTAATTAGTTGTGATTCAATTAGATAGGTTATGCTTTGGTTAGATAATCTATTCTTAAGGGATACAATTAATGTTTGAGAATATGCTTGATAATTTGTGAATTAAGAAAAAGAGATTTTAAGAATAATTAGAGTTTTGGAATTTTTATCATCATTTATTCATGTGTAATAGTGGAATCTAGTGTCTTGGTTATTTTCACTCTAAAAATTAAATCCTTAGTCCCAGTACCTCTTGCACCAATTGTAATATTATTGTATATTTTTATTAATTTAAAAAAAAACTCGAATCTTCACAAATCTGAACGAACCTATTACTACAACAAAGTTGAAATCACATCAATCAGCTAGAAACTTCCTCATCTCCATAAAGGATTACCATGTGCTAGAAGCATCAGATAGTATACAAGGTTGTGCTTATACTTTAAATTTGGTTTAGGAAATACCCATAGTTATTGATTTAAATTGTGCTATTTCTGAATTTGGGTAGGAAAACTGTAAAAATGATAACCAGGGCGAAGCACCGATTGAGTTTAATTAGCTCAAATTTTTTATTTGATCACTGTTTTGGCAGCACCACTCACTCTCCATACTTAAGTCTCTTTAACAGTTGTGTACGTTACATTTAATGTGATTTTCTCCTCTCAGTTTCTTATTGCTAATCGACATGTTTGGGCAGTATTTTGCTCGCCATGTCAATCATTTCATGCAGATATTTACGAGATTCTGCTGTCTCAGAAAATATTTAAACTGAGCTATACCGCAAAACAGTTTTATTTCTGTTTATATGTTTAGTTTCTCTTCCCAACATGGATGTTGTTGCACCCTGTGTCTATATGATATGTTTGTGTGCATACGTGTCTGTCTTCTGTCTCTTTTCGTACTCTGAGTCGCAAGATATATGCCTTCATGTTTTAAGTGGTATTTCCTGATGCCGTTTTCGTACATAGTTATTGATTTAAATTGTGTTATTTATGTTTTAGGTTGTGACTATGAATTCTTCTAGTGCATCCAATGTAAACACCACAAACACTACATGTGGTTCATTGCCTTCTTCTACGCAAACTAGAGATCCGGCATGGGAATGGGGTGAACGCCAAGACCCAGCAAATCCAAATATTATTACTTGTTTGTTATGTAACAAATTAATCCGTGGTGGTGGAATCACAAGGCTTAAGGAGCATCTCATAGGAAAGGCAGGGAATACTTCATCATGTACGAATGCAACCACTGCAGTTATAAACAAAGTAAATCAGATGTTAGATGTAAAGAAGACCAAAAAACTCATAGGGTTAACATTGATTTAGCGTATCAGCGTACATTCAACTCTGATGAAGGCTCTGATGCTGACACAGATATTGAGGAACAAGAAGTTGAAACTGATGGCAATGTGGGCAGTGGTAGTGGTGTTGCTAGTGCTAGTCAATTACCTGTTCAGAATCAGACGAAGAGAAAGCGAATAACCCAAAGTAATACAAGAGGTCCTATTAATTTATATATGAGGACAGATCACAAGAAAACTCAAAAGGTCACCGCTGAAAGAAACTATGCGGCGAAAGAGAAGTTACTAAAGACTGCATGGAAATGCATGTCAGCTTGGATGACTGGGAATTCAGTGGCATTTAATACCGTTCGTTGCCCAAGTTTCCAAGAAATGATCTTTGCAATTGGTGATTATGGGAAAGGTATGCAGTTTGTGATTAGTTCTATAAGAACAGTGCATTATGTGGTACTTCTGATTTTTATGTTTCCTTAATGTAATCATTCAGTGTTGCTTATGACTTTTTTGTTTGTTTTTTTGTTTTTTTTTGTTTTTGTTTGATTTTGGGCGGCCCCCCCCCCCCCCCCATCTTACCATCAGATTCGTACCAATCTTTTCAAGGACCGATTAGAAGCAATGAGGAAGTTTGTTGATACATTTAGGGAACATTGGAAGAGGTTTGGATGTTCTATCATGTCAGATGGTTGGACGGATGGGAAAAAGAGACATCTTATTAACTTTTTGGTGAATTTTCCTAAAGGTTCAGTATTTTTGAAGTCTGTGGATGCCTCAGATAGAACCAATGATGTTGATTTCATTCGTAAGCTTGTAAAGGAGGTAATTGCTGATGTTGGTGCAGAAAATGTGGTTCAGTTCATTACGGATAATGGTTCAAACTTCAAAAAGGTAGGGAAGGACTTAATGCTTGAATACCCACATATATTTTGGACTCCTTGTGGTGCTCATTGTGTTCAGTTGATGCTAGAAGAACTTTGTGCCAAGCTTCCATGAATCAAGACAGCCGTCATTCTAGGTAAGAGACTGGTTACATATATTTATGCTCATTTTCAAGTATTGAGCTTAATGAGGGACTTGACTGGTGCAGACTTACATAGGTCTACAAAAACTAGATTTGCAACTCAATATTACACACTAGAGAGTCTTTAAAAGTATAAAACTCCTCTGCAAATGGTGTTTGTGAATGATAGGTGGGTAAAAACTAGGTTTGCAAGAGAAACTGTGGGAGTAAATGCACTTAAAATTGTTACAAGTAGTAAATTTTGGGAAGATGTTGATTGCTCTTGTAGGGTGCTAAAGCCTTTAGTTAAGGTAGTAAGGTTAGTGGATATCGAACGCAAACCTACAATGCCTTCTTTTTATGAGGCAATGAGAATAGCAAGGGATCAACTTGAGAAGAATTTGGGTGAAGATAATGATACTTGGGTTATGGTTAAGTCTGTTTTTGATAAAAGATGGAAGAAGAACTTTAATCATCCTCTACATTGTGCCGCTTATTATTTAAATCCTTCCATATTCTATAAGATTCTAGCTCATTTGATGGATAATGATTCAAAGTACATAGAAATCAAAAGGGGACTTCATGCAGCTATAGAAAGGCTTATAACCAATGAAGATGAACTTGAGATAGCAACAACTGAATTGAGACTGTATAGTGATGCTTATGGAATCCTGGGAACTCCGACTTGCAAAAAAAGAAGAGACAAAGATCAACCTCGTAAGTTTGCCTGTTTTGTAAGTTTAAAATTTGATTACGTTTGTGTTAGATAGGTTTGTATTGATTAACTATTTTGTCCATGTTTATGACAGATGATTGGTGGATTACATATGGCGGAATCGATGTCCCAAACCTACAAAAATTTGCAATCAGGGTATCGAGTCTTACTTCTTATGCTTCCCCATGTGAGCGAAACTGGAGCACATTTCAAAATATGAGTCTTACTTGTTCTGTTTTCACAATTGCATTATGTTCTTTGCAAAGTCATGAATTTCAATAACTAACACTAGATTGTCGCTAAGTCAATGTATATTGTTGTCTTCTTATCACAACAAACAGCAATGCATTAAACAATTAGTTTACCTATTTATTTTTCGTATTTCAGTTGCACTCCAAGAAGCGGAATCGCATAAAACAACAAAAATTGAATGATAGTGTCTTTATCCAATATAACAAGAAATTGCAGCGTCGTTATATAGAAATTGCAGAATATAATGATGATGGGAAAGCTCGTGATCCTATTTTTCTTGATGAGCATGATGAAAATGATGAATGGTTGGATCCACAGAACTTGCATGACTTGGCTGTAGAAGGTGATAATGTAACTTTGGATGATTTGCAAGATATTCTTGGTGAAGAAAGTCGTCCAGTTGGTAGTAGAGGTGCATGTAGCTCTCGAAGTAAGTCTACTTACCCAACCGACTCTGAGTATGATGGATATGATACTGATCAATTGATGTTAGACACTGATTATGGACTACTTGATGGAGCTAATGGAGTTACTGAAGATGATGATATCTATAATAATTTTGAATAAAATTGTACTATCCTTGTTTAATTACCATTTTAGTTTGTAAACTTTAAAGTCGTTGAAGTTATTTTCTTGTTTCTAGTTTGAACTTTGAACTTGTTTAATTATCATTTTAGGTATTGAACTTTAAAGTTATTGAAGTTACTCTTTTGTGTTTTTGATAAAATTGATGGTATCTATTATATCTTATCAGAAAATGTGTGGAGAAAATGTTTACTATAAATTTATAGTCTCTAAATTTGGAACCGATATTATACCGATATTTCAACGATAATATCCCTGATATAAAGTCATACCAGTGTATCGGTCCCGGACGAGATGAACCCATATCCGATATTAACTACATTGCTCTGGCGTCATTTACTCTCACTCTATCTCTTCCTAAACGAAATCAACGAGGGAGATATTCGACTATGGAAATCTATCGCTAATGCTGAATTGACTATCCTTTTTGGTGCATGCCTGTAAAGAGAAAAGGAAGTATGGAGCTCTTTTTTTTTCTAGTTGATTTGAGCTTTATAACTTCAATTGCAATTGGATAACTTCAACATTGGACACTACGGCCAGGCATTATAGTGGCATCCATTTCTTAGCCAAGGCCCAGTATTATGGCACATTCTTTTAGCCATAAACGTGGCAATTTTATTTTTTTGTCTTAGCCAGTGGAGGGAAGAGATCTACTCCCAATTCTAAGAAATTATAAATGACAGAAATTGGACCTTCATATGCAAAAACTCACTTTTCATATATTGACCCGGACGGATACCGAGAAACCGTACCTCCCACAAAACACCCCAGAAATCATCCCCTCTCACCTTCCAAATACTGGGGGCCAAAAAGTAGGACAGCCACCTGGGACCCACATGTGAAAGGGCGGTTTTTACCCAATAATATTAGGTTTACCAGGTGGAGAATCCCGTGAGAAATACCGGCATTGACAGCCACCTGGGACCCACATGTGGGTAAACAACACCCTTTATAAAACCTCCGGGTGGGCCCAGGTTTATGTGACTCGGGAAATCCCACGGGATTTTTCCTAGCATCATCCGTTTTTGCGTTGTCTCTTGAGGCGGTACGTGAATAAGAGCTGTTTTTTAAATAAAAAAATAACTTGATATGAGCTTTATAACTTCAACTGCAATCGGATAACTTCAACTGCAATTGGACATATCAGAAGGAGACTCATCAGTTAAGAGACAGTGATCTATGCCTGAAGAAGTAATATTAGGTCTAGTGTGTGAGTTTTTTCCTGTAAACCCTAAAATCCAATCAAAAAATTCCGCCATGTTTTCTTCTAACCTAATTTGCTAAACCTTTAATTCACCGGCCCCAAACAAGATGTAGTCCCCAAGGAATTACCGAGCTCAGATCTGTTGCGTTTGACGGTCAATTTCTCTTGCTGATGATGTTTCATAAAGGTTGCTTGTCTCAATGGTTTTTCTCTTGACTCAAAGATTGCTGCTTCTGCTCAAATTCCAATCAATTGCTTTAGGGGGGTTTTGTTACTTTGAATCTGTATCTGCCTCTCAATAGATCGAGAAGTACCTGCTTCAGCTTCTTGGATTTTCGATTCTCATCTTTATGCTTTTACCAGTCAAGCCGCCTGTTGTAAGAAAAATTTTAAGCACAAATTCAAAGTTCTGTGCTTGCTGTTTTGTTGCCATGTCTAGGCTCTGGCAGAATAATAGAGCCTTCTCTAGCCACCAAAATCATTTTAATTCTCATAGTTATCCTGTTAGGGAATGGAAACATAAGCTTGTTGGTGGCTTCTTAACCAGGTTGAACAAAAACTCTTTTGTTGTTAGAAATGCTTTAAGTTATAGATGGTGTGTTCAAGGTGGTTTTTCTGTAAGCAAGTTTAGTAGGCTTTACTATCTAATCAAATTTGAATCTCGTCACGAAATGTTTAGAGTCCTCAGGCAGGGGACTAAAGTTATTTTCGGAGATATTTTCATGATTCAACGATGGAATCGTTACCTAAACCCCAGAACTTTCTCTATGAACTCTGAGGTTTTTGAAATTTTACTGCATAATCTTACATAATTTCAAACTCGCTTTATCAGTGTCAAGCAATTCTCTTCTGAACTAGGTGAACTTGTTTATGTTTTTCTACCCTGGCAATCTAGTAGTGGTTTCAGCAGCATGTCAATTAGGTTAAGAATCAACTTATCTCAACCCCTCATCTTTGGTACTTATGCACCAAATGAATTCAATGATGTAAACTGGATTGCTTTCCAGTTCTTGGATCTTCCTAGACTCCTCTGCAGTTTTTGTAAAAGATTAGGCCACTTAGCTGAGGATTGCATTGAACTATTTATTGTCACACACCCTGGCATGCATATACCTCAGCCTCTCCAACTTGCTCAATTGGAGTATATGTCTGATCCTGATGATAACTACACCGAAGAAGAAAGGTACAATGTAGATCAGGATGAACCAGATCCTGACTGGAGCGATTGGAGTTTAGAAGTGTTCCCCCCTACACTAAGACCGTCGCCTATCTCTTCGGATCAATATCAGTCGGGTCTTTCTTTTTCTGAAGGAGAACAATCCTATGAGGGATACAATCAGAGTGGTTTTAATTCATACATATCTTTGGACTCTGAAAGAACTCAATCTGATGAGTTTAACAGTTGGCACAGTGCAAACAGCCTCAGTTCTAATGGTTATGAGGCAGAAAATCAAACTTCACAAGGCTCTTTACAAGTTGAAGATCAGGCATCACCATTGTCTCATCTTAGTCCCAGAATCCCTGCTAACTTCATCACTTCTGACATAGATCCAGATTTTGAGATGGTTTCGGATTCGGAATCAAGCGCCTGCAACAATCTCTCAGGCCCTGGTCATAAAAGATTGAACCCAGAGCAGCAGAACTACCTCCATATATCTGGTATTGGCTCCTCATCTGCAACACACAATTCAAGAAGAATTTCAGGAGAAGATTTGGACCAATGGAGATCTCAATATAAGCCTAGCAAAAGAATCAAGTGTGCATCGAGCAGTCTTCCTTGTACCAGTAAGGAAGGAAACTTCAAACCCGACAGCAGCAACAGCAACAACTACATCAGCAGCAGTAACAGCAGTAACAACTACCAGTAATGGCCATTATCGCATATCTAAGCTCAACCCTGATTCCTATCAAGATACATCTTAGGGCCGGTGGATAATCAAATTTTGTCTACAAATCACCTTTTTTCCGCCTACTTTATTACTAGTGTGTTTCTAAATAGTTATCTAGCAGTTTCTCTTTTTCATCGCTTAGTATGTATGTTCAGTTTGTCTCAATATGTAGTGTGTATTACCCTCTCTACTGTTGAGAGTGCTTTTGTAGTGATCGAGTATATTAGACTTTGCGTAGGTTAGTGTCGCTTCGAAGCTACTCTTCTTACAGAGTTTTTTTGTTACAACCCAGATTATCTTGCTTTTTGTATGTAATAGCTTCTGAAGTTTCAGTGTGTTTAGTCAGTGTTTTGATATAGTGAGCCCTACTTGAAATCCTTTCTGGTTCTGTTTTATTCGCCGTATTTTCTTCCCTATTCAGTTAAAAATTAGTTCAATCTCTGTCTTAGGCACCTGGTTTTTTTCTTTTATTTGGTAATCTTGTCTGCTTTTCGTTGGTTGTGTTTAAGGTTTGCTACTTAAAGATATATTAAGTCCTCATTGTGTGATCTGGCTAACTGTTCCTAGTTAATGGTCTGCATCTGCTTCGTTCCTTATACAGGTTTTCGATATATCTTCCATGAAGTTTTTTCCTTATAACCCTTTACTCACACAACTAGTCTTCCCACAATCTGTTTCCATTAAAACCCCAATTTCAATACCAATTTTAGTTTCCTTTCAAAACCTAAGTCAAAGCCCATTAACATACAATCCTAAACGGGCTTATAGCAATCACACCCTACCTCTAAAATTCACCCAAGAAACTCAACTAAGCCCAAATCCGTTCTAGGCCCAAGATGAACATTCTAGCCTGGAATTGCCAAGGCATCAACAATCAAACTTCTATTCAACACCTACAGGGCCTAGTATCATTGCATAAACCCGATATCATATTTCTTTCAAAAACTTTAGCAAATGACTGACATATGTCAAATCTAGCTCGATCGCTTCAATTCCAAAACCTAACCTCTGTTCCTAAAGTAGGTCGTAGAGGTGGACTATGTCTTATGTGGAACAACCTAAATATTTGGATTCTTCTCCAGTCCCAGAGTTACATCCACGTCATCATTGATCCACCTGGCCCAGCACAACCGTGGCTATGTACTGGCATATACGACCCTCCTCATCCAGACGCAAGAACAGATTTTTGGCAAGATTTCCCAACGATCTTCCCAAATACCAACAACTCAACTCCTTGGCTCCTAATAGGAGACTTTAATGACATAATGGATCAATCGGAGAAAAAAGGTGGCAGACAAGTCACTTATAGTCAGACTCAACCGTTCCTAACAATGATCGACCAAATGGGTTTTATCGATCTAGGATTTCGAGGAGATCCATTCACTTGGACAAACAACCAACAGGGTCAAGACAACATCATGGAAAGACTAGATAGAGCAATTGCAACCCAACACTGGCGAACAACGAACCCTCATGCAGGAGTTACCCACCTTCCAAGGATTGCATCGGATCACGCACCTATCCTGCTACACACCAAAGCAATAGACTAGCAAGGGCAAAAAAATTACAAGTTTGAGCATTTATGGATGACACATCCACAGCTCAAGCAAATCGTCGAAACCGCCTGGACACAACAAAGCGACTCAGATTCTACCCTGGATCTTCAACTCAGATTAATCACAACGGAACAAACACTAATAGACTGGAACAAAGACACTTTTGGTCATCTTCCAAAGTTAATTCGCAATTCAACAACGCAAATTAAAATGGCTCAACATCAATGTGCTATCCACACCGGAGAAGAACTAAATTTTTGGATAAATCGCGAGAAGGAGCTACGCAATCATCACCTAACCTTACTTCAATGCCATGCAACATACTGGCAGCTTGGCTACTGGCCGCCGCATAGTTTGCTAGACCATCTGCTGCTTGGTTTCCTTCTCTATAATTGTGCTGAATAGCACAACATGGAATTTGGCGCATCCGGTGTTTAATTTCTGCAACCATTTCTGATATATACCAAGGGGCTTCTGTTGGAGTTTTAATGAAGTGTATGAGACTTTCATAATCTGCCTCAAATAACACTTTAGACCATCCTCTTTCCGTGGCAGTTCTGGTTGCTAATACTGTTGCCCATGTTTCTGCGGTGAGCGCCGAGGTTAATCAAATAGGTTGAGCAAGAGCCATTATCGTTTGCGCATTCGAGTCCCTGCAAATGAACCCTGCTCCCGTCATACCTGGGTGGCCTCTAGCATCTCCATCAGTGTTGACTTTAATCCAATCTGGTGCTGGGTTGCACCAACCCACTTGGAATTGTTATGTTTGTTCTAGTTATGTTTGTAGCAGTTCGAGGCGGCGGTTCTCTTGGGAGAACTGAAGGGGAGATCGTTAGAGCCCATTCAAATTCTTGTTTTTGTGTCAAAGATCTTTCCATAATGTCTGCGAGAGTGGATGGTGCTTGATTGAACACGAGTTCATTTCTTATCGTCCAAAGTGACCAGAATATAAAACAATATGCTGTGATAGAAGATGTATTGCCCCGAGTTTGGAGTATTTATGAAATTGTTGTTTGGGGGGATTTCTTATATTTTGATGGAAGTATATAACAAATTTCTGAAATATGGAGATAATAATTATTTAGAATGTTATCCTAATCAAATCTGTGGAATTTTGGGTGGCATTTTGTATAAGTTGGGGCATGAGTCATGACATAAGTCCTTCAACATGTTAAAGTAAAACATAAGTTACTATTCTATAAATTTATCTTATTCTTAATAATAATTAATCGTTATTACACAAGAAATTAGTTAGAAGCCTAGCAACAAGCTGAGCTTCAACCCCTATATTATTTATTTTATAAATAAAATAAATAATAGAATAGATAATCAAGATATGTTATGGAATTATGAAAGAGCGATCAAAATTATAGAAAATAAAAAAGATGAACCGGATTGAGTGAAGAGAGTGTATGGTTGGTTCAAATATTTCCCGTGATACAGATGATTTTGACTTATTTTTAAATAATAAGACGTAAATACAGTTGAGAGTCCGTATTTTAGAAAATATTACATTTATTTTCTCTTGGATTTGTAATATTATCACTAACAAATTGATTATTTGACTATCCTAATTGATTAGTATTATATACAGAAAATCTACTTAGTTACGGATAATGAGAGGAGATACATGACGCGATTTTATTGGTGTGGCACAGATAGGACCTTTTTAAGGCGATATAATTAATTTTTCTTACCACAGTTGGATAATCACGGTTTCACGGTAATTTATTTATTTTTGGCAAATATAAGTTTTTTTTTTCCTTTTCTTTTATGTATTTATGAAATTTAGGAAATCTAATGGGACAAAGGCATCTAATTTCTTATTGGTCTGAATTTTCTCCAGTAATTTCATATTGGTCTACATTTTATGTGAAAAAAGACAAAAAAAAATCTTATCGTTCTAAATTTTGTCTATGGATTTCTTATTGGTCTAAATATTCTCTAATGGGGTTATAAGCTCTAGAATTCGAGATTGATACAACTTGTAACCAGAGCCAAGGAAATTCTCCCGAAATTATGTATTCAATATATATAGTAGGACAAGTTGAGATAAATGTTCATCTGCTGGCTGTTGTGATAAAAAACTTAATAGGCCTAGCTAAGGTGTGGCTCACATTTATTTATTTTTTGGGAGGAAATTTCCGATGCAAGTTTATGTTCAATATTCAATGTGAGCTATGCCTATTAATAAGTGATCACACAATTTACATAGATTCGATCTGGTACACAAAACTAGGGGTAAGCACCGGGTGAATATGTGGATTTGGTTCCGCCCACATCTAGTCCATCTAAATGGGTGTTAGATTTCTATTCGTGTATGGTCCAAACTTGTGGGACTCATATCTACGGGTGGGTGGGTAGGTAAGTTGATGTTGATTGTAGGTTTTTGCTGAAGGAAAATCCTATAAAAATATGTTTCTGATCCGGGTATCAGGAATATTGAACTTTAGAAATATGTTTCTGATCCGAGTATCAAAATTAGTATATTTTCCTTCTGCAAAGAATTTTATGAATATACTAAGTCATAATAGGTGTTTATATTCGTATATTTGTATTTCTGTATACATAGTCATATGAGTGCTTTACCCGATGAACTCAAAAAAATATGAGTATACAACTATATTTATTGAATAACTCAGTATTCACCTGTATACAAAATTCTCATAATAATGCTGGTGCTTATTGCAGAACTTCTGGATATTATATAATTTTTACATAATAAATCTCAAGTTCCTAAAGGGATTGCATGCCCACTATTATAGAACAAATTTGAGTATTCTCCAGTGTTATATTCCGCGGTTGAACTCCTAAAAACTTTCTTACATCAATATTCATACTCAGCTGGATGATATTGATTCATAGCGCTCATACAAGCATGTATGAAAGCACACATCAAGTTACACATGAAAATACTTGTTTGAAACATCACAGATGTGTTTGCAAAATCAAGTCAATTTTGTGCCAGACACAAAATCAAGTCAGTTTTATGCCAGGCACAAAATCAAAGCTCTAATTGGCTATGGCTAGACACTAATTTTGGTCGAGCTTAGATAAATATCTTCAATAATAGTTGTACTAAAATACCAATAATAGATGACAAATAATGAAAAACCCTAATTTAGTCATATACGACTAACTTGGAAAGAATTTAGTGTATCGTGTCCACCCAACTTGGACGGCCAAATCTAATTCCATGGCCGACCAACTTGGTCGGTCAAGACTATTAAAATATGTGAACAATACATGTGATATTCCAATAATGTCGCACTTTGTTGAGAGTGGATTCATATTCCTGACACTTGCCACGCCCAGTAACTGTTGGATTTATCATTGCAATGTACGTGGCTGGCGTATAACATGCTTTAAATGTTTTAGTATGTGTTGCAGTTCTCTAGATGGCACTGCCATATTCCATAAACGTTGAAGTTACTTTACAACTCGTACAGCCGGAGAAAACAACATTTTTAAGTGTTGCATTAGTGTTGCGGTTTATATAAAAGGCACATACAACCAATGTGGTTGATTTCGGAGTGCAGTTTGCCTCGGCCGGATGGGAGACACTGGTACAGCTTTGTCTCGGGGACATTTTCGGTTAAAATTTCGGACGAATTTCGGGAGTCTACATCTTTAAATTTTATGCATGTGCCAATTATTTTTTAAGGGTATTTTTACACTGTGGGATATATATTTCTGGGTCAAAAATACTTGATGAAATTATGAAATCCTTATTTATGATCAATATTCCCTATGTTTGAGATGCTATATTTACTGCACATGTATCTACTGTGAATCCATTCGATTGAAGTGTTTGGAAATTACGAGGATATTTGAATACTTAAGTAATTTAACAATTCACACTATACCGTAGAGTCACAGCTTCTCCCTTATTTTTCTTCTCTTCTCTTCCCTTCTCGTTCTATCTCTTTGCCACACCAACTGCAACACCAAACACTCATTGTCTACCACTCATAGAAGATGCACCTCTGTCTACAACTAATATTAGATTCGTTGATATGTTTAACTACAACTAAAGTTCTTCCTAAAGTCTGGTTTATAAGGGCAAACTTGCTGAAAGCTATATTCACCAGATTCGGGACTATGTCACTAATATCCTCACAGTAATTATTTTTATCTATCTATACAATAATAAACAAGAAGGTTCTCATGATGGTTCCTGCAAGTTATCTTTTCTGGGGAACCTTAATTCATGTATCATCTTTAGAGGCACCCGTACCTTCCAGCACCAATACTTCCTTGAAATCCAGTTACCTTCTTGAACTGTTGGTATTGTAATCTTTCGTGTATAGTTCAATTGTTTTTTGTTTTTAAATTTGGAAAAATGTAAAAATATAAATGATCAAATCTTGGCCGAGTCAAGCCGAAATTACCGGCATAATCTCGTTTCGGCGAGATAGTAAGATTCGTTCTCCCTAGAGCCGAGAACGATAATTTCGCCGAGATCTCGGCCGAGATCGACTACATTGCATACAACCTTCCTTAAATGTTATAATTTGTGTGAATGACACATGCGACAGACTTCAAATGTCGTAGTTCATGTGGCCTCCCAAATATGACGCATCATGTGTGTTCCATATACCAATTTTGTCCGGCTACGAATGTCTTCACATAAGGTTTATGAAAACGCAGGGGATACCAAATACACCCAAAATTTTCGTTCATACATCTGTATACCAATCTATATAGACAAAACTTGACAATGTGTATGTAGAGTTAATATCTCAACCTCTACTCAATCGGTATATGTATATAGACATAAGATCCGTGAACCTGACTGTTTATCAGAGTACTTGGACAATCTCAAAAATCAATATCCAAATAATTCAATAGGAATTCTGCCTAGTGATTAAACTTTTTATCTATCTTTTAAGATACGAGTTCTACAAGAAACTAGTCTCGTAATCGATTACAATTAAGCGGAAGTATCTACTGATATTGAATAAGTACAAATCTGTGTAAATCCAATGATAAAGATAAACAATATAATGTGGAAAAGGAAAAACACAATACACCATAAATTTTGTTACGAGGAAACCGCAATAGCATAAAAACCCCAGAACCTCTTTCAGATTGAACACCACACTATATTAAGACGCTACAGACACTAGCCTGCTATCAGACTTCGGAATGGAATGTAGTTGAGACCGAAACCACCCTCCAAGCGATTCAGTTACAGTCACGCTCCTTACGTCTCTTGAACCTTGAAAGGTTCTATAAACTTGATTCCCTTAGCTGACGTACTTTATAGCTTACACTACACCAAATTCCCAGATTAGTAACAGATATTCGTAACGACTTACTGGTCGTTACGAAATTCCCTACAAATGGTCGTTACGAAAAAGTTGTAACAGGCCCGGGCCGTGAAAAATTCGTAACAGAGGCCAGCCGTTACGAAATTTTTTTATAGGCATGCCAGCCACACGCTTCGTCACACCTGGGTTGCAACACCTGGAGTCTGTGAGTATGAAATTCACACGCTTACCATTGTGTTTCCACCCAAGATGAGTAACATTAGAGGATATTTCCTCCCATGCGTGTGCGATTCACATGCGTGATTTTTGTATACCCAAATGAAACCAGATCGAAAATTTCATTTTTCATTTCTCTTTTTTCTCTCTTCTCTTCCTCTCAGCCGATAAAACCAGATGAGTTTCTGCTCTCAGCCTCTCTTCTCTTCCTCTCAACCGATGAACCAGATCGAGTTTGATGAATCAGTTTCGATTTAGTTTGTTCATCATCTATAATAGGATTTTTAGGGCTTTATAAATCGATTTTAGGGTTTCAGTCTGTATTATGATTCATTTTTTCGATTTTAGTTTGTTCGTCGGAGTTCAAACTTGGAAGAACTGATCTTCACTCTCAGCTAATCGTTAGAAAGCATTTGTTCTACTTTGTTTAATTTAGGTATCTATTTTTGGTTTGATTTCGATTTATTTTCAGCTAGATTTAGGTTTTTGTTTTAGGGTTTTAAAATTATAATTGATTTAGGGTTTCTTGTTCAATCAATTATGAGATTTGGGTTTCTGATTTAGGGCATTTTATTAAGGTTTCTTTTAGAATGCAGATGGGAATGGAGTTGATAAGTTGACTGAGAAGCTAAAAGGGGTTGGGATTGCTTCTGGTAGTGCTGATGGTGCTGTTCTAACGACTTCTAAGGTAATTTTATGTTTTTTGGTTTTTTGTTTGTTTTTGTGATTGATTTGAAAGTTAGGGTTTTTGAGGTTGAGGTTGTACTTTGCTACAATGAACTAAAGTTGAAGGAGATACTGATATAATTGTTTTTGGTAGTTGAAGATATAATGTTTGAGCTAATTAAAAAAACGGGGGTCTAACAACCACACCAGTATTTCGTTCAGGCAATCTGTATGGACAAACTCCAATATAATTCTGAGAGCACCAACTAATAAAGCAAGCTCAAACAGATAGAAATCAGTGAGCTTGATTATTATAAGAAAAAACTTAAATAGTACCAAAGACCAATGTTCAAGTGTAATTCAATTTATATCAACAACCAAAGGTTGGATTATCTAATTGATTGAACTTACGCACAACCTGTGATATTTCAATTATATAGAAAATATAATACGGAAAAAAAATAACACAGATATCAGAAATTTTGTTAACTAGGAAACCACAAATACAGAAAAACCCCGGGACCTAGTCCATATTTGAACACCACACCGTATTAAGCCTCTATAGACACTAGCCTACTCCAAGTTAACTTCGGACTGGAATGTAGTTGAGACCTAACCAATCTCACACTAATCAAGGTACAGTCGCATTCCTTACGCCTCTGAATCCTAGCAGGACTCTGCGCACTTGATTCCCTTAGCTGATCTCACCCACAACTAAGAGTTGCTATGACCCAAAGTCGAAGACTTGATAAACCAATCTGTCTCACACAGAAAAGTCTATTTAATAGATAAATCTGTCTCCCACAGAAATACCTATGAGTTTTGTTCCGTCTTTTGATAAATCAAGGTGAACAGGAACCAATTGATACACCGGACTTATATTCCCGAAGAACATCCTAGTAATATCAATCACCTCACAATAATCTTAATCGTATGGTAACGAAACAAGATATTGTGGAATCACAAACGATGAGACGAAGATGTTTGTGACTACTTTTTATCTTGCCTATCGGAGATTAAATATCGAGAAAATCTTAGAGAAGATAGTACTCAATCACGATAGAAAACAACAAGATCAGAACACGCAACTACAGAGAAAATAGTTGGGTCTTGCGTCACAATCCCAATGAAGTCTTCAAGTCGTTAACCTACAGGGTTTTGGAAAAAACCTAAGGTTAAAGGAGAATCGAATCTAGTTGCAACTAGTATCACACAAGAGGTGTGGGGATTAGGTTTCCCCGTTGCTAGAGTTCTCCTTTATATAGTCTTCAAATCAGGGTTTGAAATCAATGTTACCTTGGTAACAAAGCATTCAATATTCACCGTTAGATGAAAACCTGATTAGACTCAAGCTAATATCTTTCAACCGTTATATCAAACTTAGCTTGTTACACACAAATGAAAAGTGACTTCATTTAGATATGGGTAACCGTACCTAAACGTGTACACCTTGTTGGCTCAACAATAGTTAACCGAAGTTAGCCATATGAACACTTTCATATCAACCTTATTCATCTTAATCATAACTAGTTCAAATGACTCAAATGAAACTAGTTCTAGAGTTGTTCAATTTTTTATATTCTCTTAGAAGTATACAAGACAAATTGAAGCAAAATCGATTTTGATTCGCTCGAATCAATTCATGAACATTATAGCCACGGTTTGCAAAATATTGCATTCCTTATTATATAAATGTATTAGTTCATGAACAAACCTATTTTAGAACATAACCTACTCAAGTATGCAAACGGGTACGCATACCTAAATGGCCGGACTAAGTTTGGGTTTGTCAGTATGCAAACGGGTATGCATACCTTCTAAACTCAGTTGAATTCCCGGACATGAACTTTACGTCAGTACTCATACGGGTATGCATACTAAGTTCCCAGACTTTCATTAAACCAACCAGTAGGCATACGGGTATGCATACTATGGTTCCCGGACTTGGAATAACTTGCATACAAGTACATATACTGTGCTATATCCAATCATGGTTAATAGTTATAAACTCCCATTTCAATCATTGAAACATTCTTAGAAGACAACAATAGCTGTCTCACACAAACTATTAGCTTCAAAGAAATTTTCAAGTGATTGAATGATCAATATGAAACATTCCGAGTCTACATCAAATGACTATCTCACACAAATCATGTAAGATGTTACCAGGAGATTTTCACATGATCATCTTTTGACTTTCGTCAAGAATATAAGATGAACTTTGTTAAAGCGAAAGCTTACCAAAACATATTTCGAGAAATATGTAAGCGAGTTAGCTCGAAATATCAAATGTGTATAATCGAAGTCTATATAGCTATACGTCTTTTGTCTCAAATAGGAGATAGAGTAGATAGACTTTTGAGTGATAGATGAGTTCAAGTATTCACACACCTTTTGTTGATGAAGTTCCACAAGCTCCCCTTAGTAGTTCTTCGTTTTCAATCGATGAACGCCATGAAGTCTAATGCTCAACTACATTTACTATCCTAATCCGAGACTTAGCTATAAGTAGACTAGAAATCAAGACTTATAGTTTTGGCAACTAAACTTAACAAAAAGCTTGAGTTAGCAACGCTTGCGAGTTCGACCGAGCAGTGCTCTAACAATCTCCCCTTTGTCAATTTTAGTGACAAAACTATCAATACTTATGGATTACAAAATAAATAAACTTTGTAGCTTCTCATACAAATGCTTGATTTTCTTTGTTCTTCAACATTACTCGAAATCTTCGTCACTTCCAAGTACTCCAGTGATTCTGAAAGTGTTTAACTCATCATCATAGTTGTTGAAGATCCGTTGCTATAACAATGAGAAAACAGTAGCTCTCAATCATTGTTATACAATGCCATAGTATTATTACACAGCATCAAAATCCAATTGTATCACAACTTTGACAACAATACTATGGTGATATGTATCACACCCCCTTAGTCAATACTTCATCTCATATGAAAACCACTCCCGCTTACATAATGATCCGTAAACCATATGTATTTGTAGTGTGAACTACACATTAATTCTCCTCTTTTTGTCAATATAAATTGGCAAAGGTACAAAAACTAGTGGGATCATAATGAAATTCTCATAGAGATTCTTCATGACTAAAAGAAAACATATCAATTTTGTTTCGATGATTTCACATAGTCGAAACTTAGTGTATTCATCAAGGAGTTTATAAAGATATAAAATAACTCCTACAATATTCCACAGCCGCACTCCCCACAAAGATTTGGCAATTAAGCACAAGTTCAATTAAGATTTCTCCCCCATATAATGTCATTCCCGAAAGAACAACATGAGCGACCTTACTTTTACAAGAAAAGAAGGATTTCTTTGGACATTAACAAATTACATGAAACATGAATTTGTATCCAGAAAACTCAATTAAATTAACCACAAGAGAACCCATGATTAATTTAATCGGAAATGCTCACATAAGAGAACTTACGGAGCTGCACAGTATTTTCACATAGAAGTGGATCAGGGAAAGATCAATACTGCGGAATATTCAAAGATTCATTCTATTTTCATCAATATTTGCATAATGATATCATAGACTTAATCTTTGTTATCAAAAGTTCATTATATTTTCCATCAATATTTGCATACAGACATATAATAGACTAACTTTTGACATATATGGGACAATCATAGTTCACGGACGCAAACACTCATATCCCATAATAATTTTTGTAATATATAAAACCAATAAAGATTAATACTGCAAAATCAATCTTTGCTCTCAGAAGGTAGAATCAAATTTTTTTGCACGGATTTACACCAAAAATGGCTACTAAAGGCGTATGAAAAGATTTTGTTAACAAAGAAGAAAATAAAAAGTCATTAACGACCATGCACCGAAGTTCACAAAAGAAAATTGTGAACATTCAAGAATTCCATAGTAACGCGTATTATTGCCCATTCTTGAACTTTCTTCTTTGTGATTCACCAACAACATTCTTGTAAAAGCTACAAATGAGCTTAGAAGAGAGGAACTCCAAGAATCCAAGCGCCCAAGTCCAAGAGAAGTGGAACAAGTGCGACGAAACGGAGCACAACACTCAAAAACAAGAGACGAGACAAAGACCAATCTTAACTTATCCAAATTCAAGAATTCTTATCTCTATTTTGAAGAGAATTTAAAGAGGAAGATAGTGCAAAAAGAATGAGTTCATTCCAAGTTCGGACGAAGAAGTTACGGCCAAAACAAGTTTACCGAATATCGACGTCTACAGGCCAGTAAGCATACCGGTTTGCAAACGAATTTTCGTGACCTGGAGCAGTATGCAAACGGGTTTGCGAACTAAAATCCCTGGATTTTGATTTTAAATGATGGAATGCATACCTGGTATGTGTACCATGAAGTCTAAACATCCCGAACTACTATTTTCAAACCTTAACATTTAAGAACCTTAATCACAAATCAAGTTAGGTAGAAATGAACGATAAGCAAGGTACATGGATCATTATAAGTACTCTAAGCAAATGATAAAAACACAAATCTTACCCAAGTTTATAGACATACCTTTTAGAAGGATCCTGTCGTGAATCCTATGGCTTTACCAAATATTCAATATCATACCTAACACAAAATGTGCGCCCCAAATACCGTGCTTCCCTCACCGTATACTTAACAGGGCATTCCTTGGTGAGGATGCACTTATAACACAATCAAGTTTTGTTGAGGTGAACAATATCTTGCTCACCACAAGTGACTGAAACAGACTTTTCCATAACTATGGATTTTTCACCATCTATAGTTTTTGGCTTATTCCGTTTCACTTTTTGATTATCATGAAAGAGATCACTTTTAGAACCTTTCACATCCAAATCCATTTTTCCAAAGAACCTTTTAAGTTCCAACATCATGGATACTGCCTTCTCCATAGTCATGGAATTTTTTGGGAGATCATTCCTTTTCACACTCAAAGCATCATTGGCTTTCTTTGGTACCCACTTCTGAGTGCGTTTAGGAACAATATGAACCTTCTTCCCATTACTCTCTTCTAGAATTCTCGGAAGAGAATTGGATTGACTATTCTTTTGCAAGTTAGTCTTTCTCCAATTGGGAGCATCGGATCTTGTCTTCGTCTTTCCGAAGTTATCCTTTTGATAACCATTATGATTGTGAAAAGGATTCGGATGACGTTTATAGGCAATTCTAGGTTTATCATAGCACTGATTCCTTAAACTAAAGGTTGGACAGTTACAACCTGTAATGTTAAGGGGATTAGTCTTAACATATGATCTTGGTTTCACAACTTCTTGTGATGCCCATACAAGAACATCATGAAGTTTTTCATTCCTTATACGGAAATGACATCTCCTTTCCAGGTGACCTTTATTTCCGCAACAGTGGCAAACATAAGGAATGTTCTTACCTCGATCCGTGTATGCTGACTTTGGAGGTTGATATACTTTGCTCTTTCGAACCTTAACTGACGGTGAAGGTATTTCATTTTTGCCATCAGTTGAAGCCTTTTGATGAGAAGAATCACTAGCCTTGACAAATTTTACCTCTTTGCTAATACTTGGAGCATCTATTCCCTTATAGCCCAATCCTCGTGTATCACGATGATTTTTACTTGCTCCTAGCATAGTGGTTAATTTGCTTGAACTAGTGTTGAACTTTTTCAAGTCATCTTCTAACATCTTGATTTTATCAAGAGCAGCAGCTAAATCAGCCTTAAGGAGTTTTTCTCGAGCGAGATAAGCGCTTTCTCTGTCATCAAAACTTGTTTTCTAAGAGTTAATCCTTGATTCAATTTCTGCAAGTTTCTCTCCCAACAAGAAGTATTTTTGATAAAGATTATCACATTCAAGTGACTTCATACATAGGTTTTCTTTAGAATCTTTAAGGATAGATTCGTTAGAACGATTCGAAACATAAACACCTGCGTAAAATCTTCTCAATTTCTTGTTTGCACGACAGAGATTAGTCAGAAAAGTTGTGACATGAGAAGTTTTCATCTTCTTCTTTTCCACCGAATCCAATAGCTTAACATACTCCGAGACTTCCTCATCAACAACTCTATCAATATCTGGATTGATTTTAGATAGTGGTAAGAAATGAGGTTGTCGTTCACTCGGATTTGTAGAGATTAAAGTTTTTAAAAATACTAAATAAATATATACAAAGATATTTAACAATGGGCGAGAGGTACTGGGACTAAGGATTTAGCCAATCTTCATAACATAAGGTTCACTTATTTATTCTCAACAATTTTAGCTCAAGAAATATAAACATGGACTCTATTTTTTGCCAAGGTAGATTCTCAAAACATTGATTGTAAATGTTAAGCATGGGACATCAAATCACCTGAGCTAAGCATGACCCATCTAATCAAATGACAACCAATTTAATCAAATCATATTTCAATTAATTTTAATGCAAAAGTCATAAAAAGAATAAAAATAAATTTACCATGTATGAAGTTCGGCCTCCTCCGTCGTCCCAGTGTTGGGGTTTAACTCATCATGTCGAAAACACACTCAAAATATGTATTCATGGCTCAAAAAGTGTTTACAAGAAGAGAAAATAATGAAACAGGAAATCTGCAACAGCACAGGTGCGTTACAGAACGACTGTTTCAACTCTCAACTGTTATGATGAAGATAATCGTTACAAATCTGAAGATAAATGTTGCAGAAGAGGATGAAGAAACTGTTACAATGAAGATAAATGTTGCAAACTAGTTGAAGAAACTGTTACTACGAGGATAAATGTTGCAAACCAGTTGAAGAAACTGTTACAACCAGTTGAAGAAACCGTCGATGTTTCCCTGTTCTTCACGAGCAGCAGTAGCAGAACCAACAGAGTTCTGAAAACTCTTGATTCACGCCTCCTGAGCTCTCCTCTCGACCCCAAACTCTCGACACCAATTCTATGGAACCTTATGACTCTATTTATACACCAAAATCCTAAAAATCACGCGTCAATTACACAAAATAATTCTCATTTACTCCCATGCATGGAAAAGAATAATTTCCATTTTTTTGATTAATTACGCGTCTAATCTCGTGCTGCACACACCAGGAGCATTCATTCACGTCCCATAATAAGTTAGGCACGCATAAGCCACAAGAAAACTTCCCAAAATTACCAAAAATTCTGAAAATATCTTACGGGAATATCACGCATGTTTTGCTCTACACTTGAATTCTAGCCAATTCTGGTCGAAACCAAAGACCATACCACGTTTATATGGGTCCTAGGAATGATCCCAATCAATTCCATCCCTTTAGTCTCTCTGAAATGACTCCAAAAATCTGATTGAAAATCTGTCAGGGATAAACATAATTTTCCCGCCTTTTTTTGTTTTTGAACGTGAAGGAGAAGGGGGTGCCCCTTATCCGCTGCTGGATTCCGAATAACAAATGTCCCTTGGGTGCCTTTAGACAACTTTTCGAGCCAATTTTTCCATAAATGTTTATTGCCCAAAAATACCTACAAACACATAAAACACCATAATAAGTACAAAAATGGGTACTAACAATATACACAATAGAGATTAAAATAGACACATAAATGCGTCTATCAATATCTGAGTCACATTCGTCAGAAAGTTCGTCCAACTGTTCTTCTAGGTGTGTTTCCTAGATATCAACAGTTTCTACATCACGCGGATGTTTAGATATTGACCTAGATGTGATAGTTCTCTCAGGTGAATTTAAGCTTTGAAAATAATTTGGTAATTTCTGAACTGGTACGTTATTAGAGATAGACTAGTCAAGAAAAAATCATATTGCTACAAAAACATACTTATGAGGTCTTAAACGTGTTTGCCTGCTCTGATACCAATTGAAAAAGTGGGGGTCTAACAACCACACCAATATTTCGTTTAGGCAATCTGTATGGACAAACTCCAATATAAGTCTGAGAGCACCAACTAATAAAGCGAGCTCAATTAAGAAATATATCCAAGAGTTATATCTCTGTTTCTTAATGTAATCAGCAAATCAAACATATAGAAATCCGTGAGCTTGATTATTATAAGAAACAACTTGAACGGTACCAAAGACCAATGTTCAAGTGTTAATCAATTTATATCAACAACCAAAGGTTGGATTATCTAATTGATTGAACTTACGCACAACCTGAGATATTTCAATTATATAGAAAATATAATACGAAAAAGAAATAACACAGACACCAGAAATTTTGTTAACGAGGAAACCGCAAATGCAGAAAAACCTCGGGACCTAGTCCAGATTTGAACACCACACTGTATTAAGCCACTACAGACACTAGCCTACTCCAAGTTAACTTCGGACTGGAATGTAGTTGAGCCCTAACCAATCTCACACTGATCAAGGTACAGTCGCGTTCCTTACGCCTCTGAATCCCAACAGGAGTCTGCGCACTTGATTCCCTTAGCTGATCTCACCCACAACTAAGAGTTGCTACGACCCAAAGTCGAAGACTTGATAAACCAATTTGTCTCACACAGAAAAGTCTATTGAATAGATAAATCTGTCTCCCACAAAAATACCTATGAGTTTTGTTCCGTCTTTTGATAAATCAAGGTGAACAGGAACCAATTGATACACCGGACTTATATTCCCAAAGAACATCCTAGTAATATCAATCACCTCACAATAATCTTAATCGTATGGTAGCGAAACAAGATATCGTGAAATCACAAACGATGAGACGAAGATGTTTGTGACTACTTTTTATCTTGCCTATCGGAGATTAAATCTCGAGAAAATCTTAGAGAAGATAGTACTCAATCACGATAGAAAACAGCAAGATCAGAACACGCAACTACAGAGAAAATAGTTGGGTCTTGCTTCACAATCCCAATGAAGTCTTCAAGTCGTTAACCTACGGGGTTTTGGAAAAAACCTAAGGTTAAAGGAGAATCGACTCTAGTCGCAACTAATTTAACAAAGGAGATGTGGGTATTAGGTTTCCCAGTTGCTAGAGTTATCCCTTATATAGTCTTCAAATCAGGGTTTGCAATCAATGTTACCTTGGTAACAAAGCATTCAATATTCACCGTTAAATGAAAACCTGATTAGACTAAAGCTAATATCTTTCAACCGTTAGATCGAACTTAGCTTGTTATACACAAATGAAAAGTGACTTCATTTAGATATGGGTAACCGTACCTAAACGTGTACACCTTTTTGGCTCAACAATAGTTAACCGAAGTTTGCCATATGAACACTTTCATATCAACCTTATTCATCTTAACCATAACTAGTTCAAATGATTAAATGAAACTAGTTCTAGAGTTGTTCAATTGTTTATATTCTCATAGAAGTATACAAGACACAATTGAAGCAAAATCGATTTTGATTCACTCGAATCAATTCATGAACATTATAGCCAAGGTTTGCAAAAGATTACATTCCTTATTATATAAATGTATTAGTTCATGAAAAAACCGATTTTAGAACATAACCTACTCAAGTATGCAAACGGGTACGCATACCTAAGTGGCCGGACTAAGTTTGGGTTCGCCAGTATGCGAACGGGTATGCATACCTTCTAAACTCAGTTGAATTTCCGGACATGAACTTTACGCCAGTACGCATACGGGTATGCATACTAAGTTCCCGGACTTTCATTAAACCAACCAGTAGGCATACGGGTATGCATACTATGGTTCCCGGACTTGGAATAACTTGCATACAAGTACGCATACTGTGCTATATCCAATCATGGTTAATAGTTATAAACTCCCATTTCAATCATTGAAACATTCTTAAAAGACGACAATAGCTTTCTCACACAAACTATTAGCTTCAAAGCAATTTTCAAGTGATCGAATGATCAATACGAAACATTCCGAGTCTACATCAAATGACTGTCTCACACAAATTATGTAAGATGTTACCAGGCGATTTTCACATGATCATCTTTTGACTTTTGTCAAGAATATAAGATGAACTTGGTTAAAGCGAAAGCTTACCAACAAATATTTCGAGAAATATGTAAGCGAGTTAAACTCAGCTCGAAATATCAAATGTGTATAATCGAAGTCTATATAGCTATACGACTTTTGTCTCAAATAGGAGATAGAGTAGATAGACTTTTGAGTGATAGATGAGTTCAAGTCTTCACATACCTTTTGTTGATGAAGTTCCACAAGCTCCCCTTAGTAGTTCTTCGTCTTCAATCGATGAACGCCGTGAAGTCTAATGCTCAACTACATTTACTATCCTAATCCGAGACTTAGCTATAAGTAGACTAGAAATCAAGACTTATAGTTTTGGCAACTAAACTTGACAACAAGCTTGAGATAGCAACGCTTGCGAGTTTGACCAAGCAGTGCTCTAACAATGCCCCCTTTGTCAATTTTTGTGACAAAACTATCAATACATATGTATTACAAAATAAATAAACTTTGTAGCTTCTCATCCAAATGCTTGATTTCCTTGGTTCTTCAACATTACTCGAAATCTTCGTCACTTCCAAGTACTCCAGTGATTCTGAACTTGTTCAACTCAGCATCATAGTTGTTGAAGATCCGTAGCTATAACAATGAGAAAACAGTAGCTTTCAATCATTGTTATACAGTGTCATAGTATTATTACACAACATCAAAGTCCAATTGTATCACAACTTTGACAACAATACTATGGTGATATGTATCACTCCCCCCTTAGTCAATACTTCATCTCAGGGAAAGATCACAATAAAAATGGACTGAGTCAGATTCTACAACAGAACCACTCTAATATATTAATTCACCTCGCGGATGTTAAAGGTAATTTTATTTTTGGATATCAAAATAAAACAAATGTGTTTTTGCTGATCCGACGGCTGCGAACTGGTGTTTTATTGTGATCCACTGCCGTCATTTGCTCTCAAAGTTAAGAAAAGTTAAGAGATAAATCGTGGTTGATAATCAACCCATGTTTAACGCCCACATCCAACAGCCCAGTTTCACCCATCCATTGTTATCCCCTTCAGTTACAATTCATCACTAATTTTTAATAAAATTCCCAATTATATCAGCGCCAATTTTGGACATCAATCTGCGTTAATAATCTTCAAATTCTATTATCCTCTTTCATTACAATTCGTCCCCTAATCTTCTCTACTTGATTTGAATTGTCACATATTTTACTAAAAGCGGCTTCAAGCACCACTCCCGAAAATCAAGTTGGGTTTCAATTTTGTCATTTGAATTATTTTGGAAGAAAAGATAGAAAAAATTTGAGTAAGATTTTGGTGTAAATTTTATGTTTGAAATTCTAATTTTTTTAGCAATAGAAAATGACCCGTTGGAGGTTGAATACCCACCGAATAACCAAGACTACACCACAGCGATCGAAACTCAAACGCCAGCGGTCGCGATTCAATCTTTGTCGTTTGACAGAGACTCAATCGCTTAACTATTTTCTCTTAGTGGCTCCGCCAGTTTGCCAGACCCGCTAGCATGGTCTATTTCGTACCCTACGTGGTAAACCGGTGGCCCCATTAGGCATGCTAACCTGCTATTCGCCTTCGAAAACTTCTATGCTCCTTCCTTGTAAGTTCTATTACTTCACTTCCTCTTGGTTGGTTTACGATTCCCATAAAAATAATTCGTAAAATACTCAGTCCAAATTATTTCCAAATTTTGTCTTCTCCTTCGTCCAGAAGAAAACCTAAGTTTTTTCTGTTCTATTTACCCCTCTTTTCAAATCTGAAAATCCCCAATTTCTTTTAGGGATTTGTCAAATTCACACAGAGAAAACTTGTTAAAAAGATGAGGAGAGTTTTCGGTGTCAAGAAAGATAAAGAACCACCACCATCACTTCAAGATGCTACTGATCGGGTATATTTTTTTCTCGATTCTTCAAACTCAATTTGGTTGTGTTTTTATTATACGTTATTAGGGTTTGAATTGTTCTATTGTACTGGGTTACCTTTAACGAGTTAGAATTGATGAAATTTGTAGATTTTGGGGCAAATTTAACTTATCGTGAATTAGAGCAAATTGTTGTTTGTTAATGTGTTATTACCTTTATTTTGTCTCTTCAGATTGGTAAAAGAGGTGAATCAGTTGATGAGAAGATCAAAAGGCTTGATGCTGAACTTAATAGATATAAAGAACAAATTAAGAAAACACGACCTGGTCCTGCTCAAGAAGCTGTTAAAGCCCGTGCTATGCGAGTTCTTAAGCAAAAACGAATGTTAGTGTGCTTTCCATATGTAAACCGTTTTGCACTCATCTTTGCCAAATTAATTTCTTTGTTTCCTTGAGATTGTATAAGGAGCAAAATTAGTTATTTTCATGTTTGTAATGGTGAAATACTGAAATGAGATTTAGATTGCTCTCATGCAATTAAGTTTTAACTGATAATTTTAGCCTAGTTGCCACTTTGCAAAGGTATTATAATTGGGGAAAAAAATTCCAGACAGGACTAGAGTGTCCAAAGCCAGCTAATATGGGATTAAACGTTAATTTCTACATTATAATTTACTTTACCTTGACATGTTCCACTCAGGTATGAAGGGCAGCGCGATATGCTTTACAATCAGACTTTTAACCTTGACCAGGTTGCGTTTGCGGCTGAAGGAATCAAAGATGCTCAACAAACGGTACGTATTAAATGTTTCTGTGCCTATGTTATAGTAGTTTGAGTTATTGTTTTGTATGTGCTTCAGGAGTTCAGGACACTTTTTTGCCAGGTTCTGGCAAAGAATCCTGACAACTGCTGATTGGTAAGAGGGTTGGGATTTTGTTGGCAAACTTAAAACATGGCATCCAAGATCCTAAATGGATCCTAAACGTGTTGCATTGTTATCCAATGATTTGGAGGCGTGTTCTGTTGTAGATGTATATAGGTAATCAGATAATAAACCTAAGTGTTATGTCTCCCCCATATTCCATAATTTAGGTGGAGGGAATATCAGAGACTTTATCATAGGAGGTCTATCAACAAGAAAGTTTAAAATGTAAACTCGAAACACTGACCTTTTTACATGTATGGTATATACAAACAAAGTCACCATTTGTGGAGAATTGTAATTTGTTTGAAAGCCTGAAAAACTAATCTCCAACATGCAATGATTCATTGTCGAGGTTAACTTGCTAATATTTGGTTGTTCTTAGTATGCTTTTCGGATTTCTCTAAATCTTTCGATGCGGAATGGTTGTGAGCCATGATGAAGCTTTCTCTTGCTGCTACTTTGCCATTATATAACTAGTTCTGTTTTACAGCCTTAGATTTTTGTTCTATTGGCATTTTGAACAGATGACAGCACTAAAATCTGCAAACAAGGAGTTGAAAGGAATGATGAAGACTGTGAAGATCCAAGACATTGATGTATGTAATCCTCATTTCTATTAACATATATATTGCATCTTAATAGGTGTTTGTGGAAGAGTAAGATCTCCTATCTGGAGAAACTGAAAGGAGTTTTCTGTCTAAACAACATTAGAGCTAGAGCAGTGGAGCACAATATTCCGCAATACTTTACTTAAGAGTTTGAAAACTGATTGTTATGTTATTTTTCATTGTAGAACATGCAAGATGAAATGATGGACTTGATGGATGTGAGTAATGAAATTCAAGAGTCTCTTGGTAGAAGTTATAGTGTACCAGATGACATTGATGAGGACGACCTTATGGGCGGTAAGTTAATATGAGCATCTCAGCAGGACTTTTTTTGGTTTTGCGGTTTTTATATAGGCCAAGCAGTCCTGTAAAGTTTCCTTTCCTATACCCTCATCTAATTTTGTGCTTCTGTGATCAGAGCTTGATGCCTTGGAAGCTGACATGGGAACAGAATCTGACGGTGTGCCCTCATATCTTCAAGATGAGCCAGATTTAGAGCCGGAACTGAACTTGCCTCCTGCACCATCGGGCCATGCTGTACCACCCAACAGACACAACACCCAGGTACTCTCTCAGTAATTCTGTTTCATATGCCTTGTCCTCTAAATTTCAAGATCTATACATTTTACAGTATATTTATATTGGCCAAGTAGAATGATCTTTCCATATTGGTTACATTAGATTCAGGAAGGCACACATTCACTTTGCAGCCCCTTACAAAATTCAACTACCCTGTTTTAATATGGAAAGTAGTCGTGGGTTCTGCATCATACAATGTTGGTGCGGAGCGGCTACTATGTGGCCCCCTCTTTATATGTTGACACGTATTATAAAGTTGAAAATAAAGTCCCATAACCGTTTTATAACATAAACTGTTTAACTAAAAGGAAATTTAACTTCCTACTTTTTCTCAAAAAATGAATGCTTTACGGGGATTTTGAGGGGGCCAGGTTTTAAGTTATATACGTGTCCAGAAATAAAGATGGGCCACATACTCATTGTATGTGGCCCGGCCACATCTTAGACGGAGGGGTTATGGTGTAGATTTTTCTTTTGCTCATGTGTGTCCACTTCAAATTTTGTGTTTTAATCATGAAAGAACTGCCTATAAGAATCATGTTCTAGGTTTAGACCTCTTTATTACTAATTTTTGTCCCATTTGCTGAGATTGTTTAATACTTCTGCAGGCGGAAGATGAACTAGGTTTACCGTCTGTTCCTCGGGCATCCCTCCGCGGTTAAGAAGCGTGTACACCTTAGTTGTGGAGCCTATTGGACATAGTGTGGCTGTTGTTTCCTCTTCATATTTTCTTTTTAATTCTATTACGAAGCTAACATTGAAATTGATGAACTGGATCGAAGTATTTTTAGCGTCTCATTTGTAAGGTCAACATTATCTTTAGCAGAAAGAAAAAGAAAAAAAAATCAATCACAGTTTAATTGCGCGAAGTTCATAATGTTTGTAGCCCCTTTTTTTTGTGATGACACAGCAACTGGCCACTTAGTTTGGTTCTGTTCCGGGTTCTTTTTTTCTGGCAAGTTCTAGTGCTGAACTTCTATGCCTTGCTTAGGATTTACCTCTGGAGAGATCTTGCACCATAAGATGAAAATGTTGCCATTGCATATCTGGAATATTTCCAGCCATTTTGAAGTAAAAGCATAAAGTTGATTTTCATTTATGTCTCTTTCAAAAATCCTAGTAGTGGCCAACATGTAATATGCTCGTCAGAATCACCACGTACTTCTCTTGGCCTCATTTACTACAATACTTTCTTTGATGCCTACTCAGGCAACTCGTGCCCATGAGTAATTGGTTGTTGTCTTAACTAAAATATATTGCAACCGTGATAGGTATTCAACAGTGATGCCATTTTCACCTAACTGGTGGTTGCAGCCCATAGATTATGTTTATCAATTATTCTATTGTATACCTTTGTGATTTGCACTATTGATTTTAGCATGAGTAAAAAGCAAAAGTTGAAAAAGAAAAAAATTGTCTAAAACTCTAAAGGAGATTATGTTATTAGTGGTGATGTTGGGTAAATTTCCAACTAGCACTGATACTGATAGTAATAGTCTCTCGTTGCCGTCTCCACCTTCTCATTCAATGCACAATTTGTGGGGGAAAAGAGGTATCTGATTCAAACAGACATACCCCATATTAACTTACAATCCTTTTCAACCATCCGTCAAGACTCAAGACTTGCCTTTATTTCTACTCCATGTTATCACTTTCAGAAAAAAACTTTTCACTGTAAAAAGTGAAGATAATGGCCACTGATAAAATATGAGACTTGCATGTACTGGTACTATCTACAACAGGACTAGAGAAAGAGGATTTTGTAAATAAAACTCTTACCGGAATTTCATTTTGCACTACTGATTTTAGCATGAGTGAAAAGGAAAAGTTGAAAAGAAAGAAAATGTCTAAACCTCTAAAAGAGATTAAGTTGTTAGTGGTGATGTTGGGGAATATTTCCAACAAGCACTGATAGGAATAGTCTCTCCTTGCCGCCTCCACCTTCTCATCCAATGCACAATTTGTGGAGGAAAAGAGGTATCTGATTCAAAAAACTTTCAATCCTTTTCAACCATCCGTCAAGACTTGGCTTTATTTCTACTTCATGTTAATCACTTTCGAAAAAAAACTTTTCATTGTAAAAAGTGAAGATAAGTAGTCATGGCCAATGAAATTGGACCGGAGAGCTGCAGTTGCCTAGGACTATAGCATACGTTCATGTGATTGTGTTGATAAAATTTGAGACTTGCATTTACTGGTACAATCTACAGCAGGACTAGTGAAAGAGGATTTTATAAATGAAACTCTTACCCGAATTTCACAAGGCTGTTAATGGGGTGTCAATTTACTTGGGGGTGTACCAACCTAAAGGTAATAGCTATTTTGTCCTATATGTATTTTGGTACACCTCCAAGGAATTCGGTACCCCTATTAGCAATCTTGGAATTTCACTTTGTACAAAAATCATTCCAAGAATTTAAACTTTAAAATTTTAACACTATCTGAGGTCAGTGAGGTGGTCACCTACTAAGACCATTACCTTTCGAGGTCTCAACCAACTCAAAGAAATAATTGCTTTCAGCTCACCAAAATTTCGGAAGATAGTAATCACGGTGAGTGGTGACGTCATTGCTGCTTTGCTCTAATAATGCATTTAAATAAATGAAAAAGGTTTTTGTTATAGGGAAAGCTAAAATCTTTCGGGGAAAGCTGGCTTCAATGTACGACAAGTTGACTTGCAATCAAATTGGGAGAAAACAGAAAAGAAAAAAATTAAAGTCGTCCCCGACCTTCTTTCTACTCCTTCACCACCACTACCTGACACAAGATTAGCTTTCCTTACCATGGTTATTAAAAGCGTACGCTTCGCTTAAACGCTTCGAAGCGTAGCTATGAAGCGGAACACCCAAAAAACGTAATTTTGACTTTTTCTTAAAGCGTTGACTAAGTCAACCACTTGAAAATCAAAAATTTAAGCTAAAAAATTATAAAGGGGATGCCAAGGATCAAGCCTGAGAGCACCTATACTTCCCAAAGAACACCATATACCACTGTACCATACTAGTTTTTGGTGTAAAAATTGAACATAGTTTTTATTTGTAACAATAATCATACATCAAACATCGAATCCTTATATAGTTCAATAATATTTATAGGCGTACATTTTAAAATATAGCGATTCAATAACAAATCATGAATCGTCGCTTCACGCTTCAACATATGATTCGCTTCTTAAAAATTAAAAACGCTTCACGATTTAAAAACCTTGTTCCTCACTTTAGAGATCTCTCCGCAAATTAAACATAGCCTTTGAGCTTGTTCAAATAAGTCGATCAAACACCAAGGAAACTTGGAAACGAAAAATATCCCCCATATTCCCATTTCCTAATTGCTTATTGTGATCTCATTTACAAATTCAAAATGAAAGTCCAGAACAACTGGAAATCCTCAATGCTTTTATATCAGTTCTTTGAATGCTAAAAGGTGGTAAATTTCATTCATTTGTTTTTCCGTATCCCTCTTTATATGATACTGTATTTTTATCCTTTGTCCTCGGAAGGAAAAGAGAAAGATGCATAACATAGGAAGTAATTAATTGGAAAGCAAGGCTTAAATTTGTTTGGCGCTAAACGGATTGAGTTTTTTTTTTTTTTTGGTCTTGTTGACGATGAGATCGAGATGTTTTCTGATGATACGATGAATTCCCGATTGCAAAGCACAAATAATTATATAAATTAGTCTTCGAAAGAATTTTCAGGAATTTGAATTTGAAGATATCACTCTGTTTACAACTCATATAAAGATGACGTAATAAAAAGTAATTTGAATTTGGATTGATGCTGTGAATATTCGTAAAGATGATTTGTTCAGCAATTTTAAACAATTTTGCAGTTGTTAACGTTGTTAATAGTAACTTTATTAGAGATACGTATATCTACCATCCTTAGAGAAGCTAAGAAATTTGAGCCAAGCGTACCTAAGAAAGTTGGGTTTAATAGGTGATTTGGATGGAAGTCGAAAAGAGAGAAAAAAAAATCAAAGCTGAAGACATAGCGATATCATGGAAAATGGGATGGTTTCAGGTTTCTTATATTTCCGCCCATTCTGACCTAAAGTCAACTGTCTAAAATCTTTTTTATACAAGAAGAAAAAAGAGAACTCTAGTCAAAATGCATAAACTTTTTATTATCTACAACAATAAAGGTAACTAAAGAAGTAAGAACCACAAGGAATGGCGAAAACAAAGGGCACTAAGCTACCTTAATTATCGACCATCGGCAGAAGTAAAGGAATCTGCAAATCCAGCTGGTGTGGATGGAATACTTCCTTTACTGTCATTTACACCCGAATAACTAATGTCTTTATCCTCCGATTCTTTCCAGCCTTTAACCATTTGATTGAGGGGTAGATTATAATCAATTCCTGAATATTCCTCCTCTGTCTCATCAGCAACTGGTTTCCACTTCTCGACGAGTGGAGAAAGAACATTAACTGCATGACTCATATCAGGGCGTTGATGGGGTTCCCTTGCCGTGCAGTGTCCAGCCAATTCAGCTATAACGCAAATACTCTCAAACGTTTCTTCAGTGACTTCAAGGGCACGATCAACGGCAGCTCTCAGCCTTTCCTTGTTTGACTTAACCTGCCAAAACCAAGAAGCCAAATATCGGGTCTCCTCTGACCTGCTCTCGTCAAGTGCTATTAATCCAGTCACCAACTCCATCAATACGACTCCAAAGCTAAAGACATCCGCTTTTGTCGTTATCTTCCCCGTGACTGAATAAGTTGGCCATGGAAATCACAGTTAGTGAAAACATTATATGCATCTAGTTTATAGAAAAACAGTGAAAGCATTGGACAATATATCAACTAATGAAAAGCATACACATCGAAATTATGAAAAACACCAGCCTGCACTACTTGGGCACTATATACTGCCATAACCAACCAATGAAAAGCATATGTGCCTAGTTTATGGAAAACAGTGAAAATTTTGAGCAAACCAATTAATATAAACCATATGCATCTAGTTCAGCATGTAATCATCTGCACTATATACTAGATCAATAAACAGACCCAGTGCTTAAATACTAGAAAAGCAAAAACTTCTTGTATATCATCAAGACATAGTAAAGACGGAATTATGAGCTCTTAATGCGAATAAATAACTCAAGTCATGTTCAAATTACTACACCACGCACATAAAAGAAAATGATGGAAATGATGGAAACCACTTACCAGCATATTCTGGTGCCAAATATCCGAAAGTCCCGGCAAGTTGGGTCACAATAGATTTAGCTCCATCCGGTGAAAGTTTTACTAATCCAAAATCTGAAACCTTAGCTCGATAATCATCTCCTAAAAGAATATTCGAGGATTTAAGATCTCTGTGTATGAAGCTTTCACGGGCCAAATTATGAAGATAATCCATCCCTCTTGCAACATCCAAAGCAATATTGAGCCGCCTCTTCCACGAAAGAGGCTCCATCTTTAGACTATCCCATTGAAAAAGATGCTTACTTAAAGCCCCTTGAGGCATATATTCATAAACCAGAAGCCTTTCGTTTCCTTCAATAGAGTATCCGAGCAGAGATACAAGATGCCGGTGACGGACTTTAGAGAGCACCGCTATTTCGGATTGAAATTCATGCAGGGCTCTGTCGTTAATGACAGCACACTCCATTCTCTTAACTGCAATATTTGTACCATCGTCTAGTTCACCCTTGTAAACTCTACCAAAACCTCCTTTGCCAAGCTCATTTTCAGAAGCAAAATTGTTAGTCACATTACGAAGAACCTGCACTGATATAATTAGGTTTCCAGACTCGATGGTATGTGATTCATTAGTCCCAGCACTGTTTATACTCTGATAACTACTCCCTGGTAGAGTAGATAAGCTTCCAGTACTGCCATTTGTTACAACAATCTTAACCATATTATCTGAATCAGATGGGTCTCTAGGGTGAACCACATAAGAGCTAGGTGCTGGATTTCCTTTCCTCTTTTTACAAAAGTAGATAGACAACGGAACAGCCAGAAGAACCAAAAGTGCAAAACACACAATGGGTACAACAATCACAACCAGTTTAGATCCTCCTCCAGAATTTGAACCTCCTGGGGAAGACTTATCACCATCATTAGTACCAGTACCACTTGGAGTGCCAGGGCTTGACGGCGAGTCACCACCTGCAGTTTTTCCATCCTGACCACCACTCAATGAAGGATTCCCTTCGGTAAATAACTCAACCCTACTACTGAATTTAGGTAGTGGAGGCTGAATATTATTACCACTTAGATCTAAAGATGTTAAAGATTTCAAATCAGCAAGACTAGCAGGAACCAGACCAGTAATATTGTTTTGCTTTAACTGAATCCGACGCAGAGAATCTAACTTGTCAATTGAAGGACTGAGACTACCGTTGAGATGCTGATTAGGCAAATTAATAACCGTAACCTTTTGGTTATCGCAACTCAGTCCAAACCAGTGACCCTTGCATGGATCATTACCTGCCCACTGAGAAGTAAGTCTCACCGGGAAATTAAGAGCGGCAAGGAAATCAATAAGGACCATCACTTCATCAGCACATGCAGCTCCAGGAATATCTTGGCAAAATGCATTATTAGACATAGAAAAATTACCAGAATTAAACTTCGGTGTCGGCCCCATCAGATGATTATTACTCAAATCCAACTTCTGTAAGTTTTTTAGTTCAGTCAAGCCAACAGGAACTATACCAGAAAGTTGATTACCATTGAGATCAAGATCCTCCAAAGAAGTTAACTCTCCAATACTTGATGGAATCATGCCTGTAAACTGGTTACCATGTAGCCACGCCGTTGTTAACGAAGTCATGGAAGCAATTACATCTATGGTACCCGTAAATCCACCTCCATCTTGATCATTCAGCCACAAATTCTTCAATGAAGACTCCTTGAAAGTTTCAGGAATCGCACCAGTGAGTCGATTGTTAGACAATCTCAAACTCTCAAGAGATGCCATGGTTCCTAACCAATCCGGGATAGTACCAATCAAGTTGCATCCCGTCATAGATAGAGTCTGTAATTGTGCAGAATTCTGCAAGTCGGAAGGAATCGACCATCCTGAAGTCTTGTTTAAAGGATTTAACTCCAAAGTTAAGATTTGCAAACTATCAAGCCCTTGAAAAAAATCAGAAGGAATGGTATCAAACTGATTACCACCCAAATAAGCCTTGCTTAATTTAGATAAACCTTTAAAAGTAGGTAATTTTCCATTGAATCTGTTCCTCTGAAGACCCAAATTCTCAAGTTCAGTTAACTGATTGAAATTCTGCGGAAGAGGACCAATTAATCCCAGTTGTTGTACCTGAATTTGTGCAATTCTATTACCATTGCAGAAAACATGAGGCCATGGACCTTTACATGGATCAGCATCATTAGTAGGCCATTTCAGTAATTCTGGATTATCCAAGCCTTTCTGAAAATCGAGTAGTATTTGCAAGTCTCCAGGATCTGTCTCACTGATAACAACTGCAACAGAACATACAAGAAGAAGAAGAAACTTTGCAGAATAGACTAACTTATTTTGATCTCCACCCATTTTCTTATTGTTTCATCAAAATTCTCATAACAATCCTTCTGCATTAACACTAATATATATCTGGAAGAGAAAAAAAAAACAAGAAATTAAGAAAAAAATCCCAAAGAATCCAAGAAATATGATATGAGGCAACAAAAGAAACTATTAAAATAAAAACTCCATTTGAGCACTAATGGTTACATAAACAAGAACCCATTACACAAAACAGTGAATTAACGAGAACCCATTACAGAAAACAGTGAATAAACAAAACCCCAGATCCTAGAAACAATAACCAAGAAGAGAAATTATAATAAAGTAAAGTACTTACCAGGAAATTTCAAAGTGATAGAAAAAAACGGATCCCTCTGAGAAATGTTCAACACTGGAGAAGAGAACAGAGATGGAGAAAGGCCAAAATTATAGTGATTTTGTATTTTGGAGTCTAAGAGAGATCTTTCTTATCCTTGGGTGAAAACCCTTGCTCCTCCTACTAATAATAAATAAACAAAAAGTGTGACTGCCCTCCTCCACCACCATTATTCTTTTTTTCTTCCTTTTTGTTTCATTCTATTCCATTTTATCGTAAAAAAATAACACTGATAGAATGAAATATAGTTAGTAATAAAATACGATTTAATAGGGAAATACTAGGATTTATAATGACCCTACAATCCGATATCCGAGGGCTGAGATCTCAAGTTTTGTGGTGATTGTTTTTTTTCTCTGGATTCTACTTATCCGAGTGAAATTCATTTGGGAATACTAAAACAGTATATATTTACTTTTATTGTTTAATATAATTGTCCCCCTTAATTAAGGGATTACGTATAATTTGTGTTTTTATTGGTGGCATAAATGTGTTTTACGCCATTGTATCTAGACTCTATCTACCCTAACCCTAAGCATTTGGTCCTACTTTAGGATCATGTGGTACTTGTAGCTTGAATAATTTGCACTTTGCACCTAAGTTTCAATCTTCCTCTTCTTTTTCTTTACGGATGGTCTAATTTTCAATCGAAAATGCTTTATATCCCCGTCTCTTTTCCACTAAATCCTTTCTTTCATGACGTGTCACGTCTTTATTGAAGGTTCACATTCAGCCAGGGACCTATGGCAGGTCTCCAAAGGTTCAAGGTCCCAAACATGGGATTTAGATGCAAAACACTGGGAAAAAAATAGGGCAGATGGTGAGGGTATGCAGCAGGTTTTCAATGGTATAGCTAAAAAAATGTCACTGTTAACATCATCTTTTACCGGAATTGTAATGATTTTCTGTCATGATCATAATTAGCAGCGAGTTGATTAACATGGCAAAATTAGAACTGAAAAATGCGGTGGTCGTTGTAACAATATATTCTGTACCCAATACGTATGCCAGGTGGCATATCTCCTTCTGTTACATGTGGTGGTCTAAGTTTTGATCCTATGGCTAAAAACTCCACCTTCCATCTCAAAATCAGGTGACGTAGCTCGAATCTGCACAATTATAATGTAAGGAGGAGAAATGGTTTTTATAAGTAATTTTTTTTTTATGATTATACTCTTATCGATAATAATTAATAAATTTAAAAATAATTTATTTCTCGGACCATACCACGAATATTCGTAAATTTTATATCATTGAAAATCATTTTAAAACACTTAAGTAAAGAATATAAACATCGCTATCGAATCATATATACTTTTTATACTAACAACAATTAATTAAAAATAAAAATTATAAAAAAATGGAAGATACGTCTCGCTACTATTTTATGGCATCATGGGCTCAAACAAAAAACTTGCAAGAAAACATCCTGAGAAAATCTCCTATTTTTTGCACTAGTTCCACCTTCCAGCGTGCGCTCGACAGTTATATTCAGATTTGTGGCTCCCTTCCTTCTTCCTTCAGCACCGTTGACACTGCCTCCCATCTAATGAGAACCTTGGCAGTTCCATACTTCGATGCAGTAAAGAAAGAGATGCCAACAAAATATTCTATGATTGTGCGTGATTTGGTTCTATGGCACTGTAATAAGTTAAAGCATGCTCAAGATTACCTCATGACAGTTCCTATTAGTGGGCTGAATCAAAACACTGGGCCGCGTCAGTTTGCTTCAGTGTTATGTTATCGGTTGGGTATCCCTCTTTTCGAGGAAGGTAGTGTTTGTTCTTGTTGCAAAGGCGGGATGGACATATATGGGGATCATGCCATACACTGTGCTAAAGATATTGGGGTTAAGTTTCGTCATGACTTAGTGCGCGATACTTTGGCCGATGCCTGTTTCAGAGCTGGTGTTCCTGCCAGGAAGGAGGTTGCTTTGGGGCTTCTAGCTGATGATGGGTCTGCACTAAGACCTGCTGATCTCATGGTTTATAACTGGGAGAATGGCCAAGACATATGCTTTGATGTTACAGTGGTTTCCCCCCTTGCTGGTGGTGGTGTATCTAAATTTATTCCTGGTCGTGTTATCTCTGATGCTGTCTCTCTTAAGCAAAAAAAATATCTTGACAAGTGTAGCACTCAGGGTTATGGTTTGGGTGTTTTGGCCTTCACTACGCTTGGGGAACTTGGGGGAGATATGGTTGTATTCTTGAAAAGATTGCGGTCCTTCATAGCTAGCCATGACTTCAATGAGAGAGTAAGTAATTTCGTTATTCATAAGATTGAAGTTGTTATTCAGAAAGGGATTGGGGCTCAGTTTGTTGCTCAGCTACAATCCAATTCTCTTGTAACCGAAGATGTTTAGTTTTTTTTAAACCTTTATGGTATTATAAATCTAAAAAATTAAAAATTCTTTTTTAGAAATATCTCATTGCTTAATAATATAGGTTACCTATTGATAAGATAAAATTTAAAAATGAACCGATCATCTATTAGTGGGATTGAGGGAATATCACTGTCGACAGATCTTTTTACTGAAATTGTAATGATTTTCTGTCATAATTAATTAGTCGCGAACTAAACATCCTGGCGAGATTGGGGTATACCCAGATTAATTGGGGTATACCTAATGAGACAAAACCTGGGTCATTATGAAGTAAAACAGGACACCTCTTAACCTTGTATTTTCTAAATGGCTAATATACCCTTGTTTAATTAACACTAAAAAATCTGATTAGCTTACTTAATTGAGTTTAGATTAATTAATTGAGTAGATTAAAACTTATGAATTTAAATCCGGTAGCCAATTTTGTTTTTTTTAGTTTTGTTTTGATTTTTGATTTCATCACATTGGGTTAGAGTTTTGAAGATAAATTTTGAAAATTATTTGGGTGATTTGTCGGCAGGGTATTAATAGTAAGGGTAATTTAATCTTTTAACATCTTTTAGACACCCTTAACACACTACCTTGGATGAGAACAAAATGGGTATATCCCAATTAATCTGGGTATACACCAATCTCGCCAGGCTAAACATGGCAAAATTAAAACTGAAAAATGCGGTGGTCGTTGTAGCAATATATTCTGTACCCACTACCTATGCCAGGTGCCATATCTCCTTTGTTATTTGTACCGACATTACACGTTGCAGATTTTTTGGCGTCAAATTCTTGGAAGTGCCGAAGATGAACTACCAAAATGACCGCACTTCGAATAATAACTGGCTCACTATATTTGGTGGGCCAGACGCTGACAAGATAAATCCAGTAATGGGCTTTTAGGTTTAAAAATGAATGAGCGGCGTAAATTCGATCTTACGCGTATCGTATCCTCGGGAAAATTAAATTGAAATAATGGGAAGTGTAAGACAAAAATCTCCAGGGTGACGTGTCACTCCGAAAAGAGAGGGAGGAGGGATGTGATGACTTTACAAACGGTCTCTTCATGTTTTTTTGTGAGTTCAATAATGCGTAATAATTGAAACATTTCGAAAGTTTCATTGGCGATTTCTCAACCGTGTCGGGTTCGTATTCTCTCGGCATCTATAATGTGTGATAAGAGGATAAATGTGAGCCACTATTTCAAAGAAAATATCATCTGTAAACTTATTAAGGCTGTCTCAGATAAGTATTGTCATGTTGTGTCTAGTGATTTTGCTTGCCATATTCTCCATAGATTATGAGATTATTGGTGAGGTGAGCCCCTTCATGTCTAATATCAGGAAAGTGTAAAAAAACGGACATAAATGTAGAATTTAACTGAACCTATTGAAATATGCATTCACCCTGCTGAGACCGTGTTGCCGACAGAAAACTAGCTCAAGTAAAATCGCAGGACATATCCATTTTCCGTGGCAAAGCCCTGACCCTAAGAAAAGGGGGTAGGTCTATGGATACTGTACACATAACAATAACATATAAGTGAATGAATAGGTGCGCGTTCTGTGGCTGAATAGTACATTAAACCACCAAGATAAAGTACATTATCGGGTCGAAAGTCATTGGGGATAAATGCAAAGAAAGTAGGAGTAATAACCATTTTGTCATTAATGCTGAGGATGCAGCAGATATTCCAGCAATGTCAAGCTAACCGTATCTTAATTGTACGGATTCAGTCGTCGATGGCCTTGCTGGATTAAGGTGTTGGTAGCGTAACATGGTGTTGAAATGGAGCAGCAAATATTAGTAAACTAAATCACCTACACTACACACATGGACCTCTATGGCTAGATGGTTGACTAATGATTATTAAGCTATCTTGGTTTTTGGTTTAAGCTAGTCAATCCCCGACGTGCTGATATTTGACTCAAATCTCTATTTCCATGTGAAATTCGTGATCATGCTCTCCATGATATATATTATATATCCTACTATTTTCTGCATTACGTTGTTGCTCACACGTTTGCCCAAAAAAACAATAAGTTCAATATGCTGTTCTTGTGTGACTTTTATGTTTTAAGTAACTCCTTTAATTTCAGTGACGTGAAAACGAGATAAATGTCTTAAACCATTTTAAGACATTTTTTTGGTTTGTTGATCAACCGCGTTGATTAGGTTAAGTGTCTAACTCAGCCAAAACACTAAGATGATAGCAAGTGGATTAAAGTGAAGTTTCCAACTTTAGTTTGGACTTAACTGTTGTGAGTGAATAGAGTGAATTAATCAAGTTCTTGAACTGGTTAAAAATTCGGTTGTGGATTGCAGCTAGGGTTGTCAATAATAGTCCGTAATCCGAAATCCGTTTTCGAGAATTCATGATCCTATAGGATTTTATCCGTTATATCGGATATCGGATCGGAATTTTTATCGGATTTCACCCCCTTAACGTAACGGAATCGGATTAGACCCCATCCGATAACACATAGGAATGTATTAGTAATTTCCTACCTCTAGGATAAAGATGTTGAGTATCGGAAATTGTATTCTTAGAAATTATCATACATTATTGAAAATTATCGGAATTTCTAACCGGATTAGTAATTTTTAATCCCTTTTACCCAATTTTTTCATATTTTTAGGAATTATCGGAAGTTATCGGATTTCCGATAAGTTAACCTATCGGAATCGGATTCGAATTTTAAAATTCCGTCGGATGTTACCGGATTTCGGAATTCTGATAACACTTAGCCTATCGGAATCGGATTTGTGAAAATCCGACGGAATTTCATCCATTGACAGTACTAATTGCAGCTAATAAATGAGAGTCATCCACCAATAACATAATAGAAATTTTAGGTTCATCTATAAACTTAACCAGACCTCTTTTTTGCATCCTAATTGAATCCAAATTGTCAAAACTCCATCTCCACCACCTCAATCCACTTTAATTTAGCTTTCTAATTAATGTCACTCATTTGCACTAAAATTTAGTATCCTAAAACTGTTTATGTAGTCGGTGCTCGAAATATTCTTTTTCTTGCTTTTGTTTTTATTTGCTAAAGTTTCGTCATTCCTCCCTAAAATTACTTGACCAAAAACAAGTACGAACTACTAGAACTTTTCTTCGGGTCTAGAAGCTAGATAATTCAAAAATCAAATGAGTTCTATAATGAGATATTGACACTCTATATAATTGTAGAGGTGGAAAATCCAACTACTACATCCGATGGATCTCAAATGCACAAATAATAAGTAAACAAGCAAGAGATGAACAAGAAGATATACGTGGTTCGGCATGATTACCTACGTCCACGGGGTGAAAGGATGATCTTATTACTCAACTCAAGGTTACAAATGGTGATTCTTACTAGCCAACAACCTAATCTCTCCACAGTACTCTTGGTGTTCTCTCCTCCCCAATTACTTGCCCTCAACTCTTTACAAGGCTCACCATTTATAGGATAACGTGATGATACATCCAAATTACAGTGTGAGTCACAGTACATCTTCCTGGATGTCCCGGTCGGGTGATGAGTGGCGTTCCTTCTGAGACGCTGACCCGAGCTTGGTGAATGTGGCTCCCGATATTCTTATACCCGATGTTGGCTACTTGGTGCCGTATGATCCGATGTCGCCCTCCATCCTGACCCGATGTTGTTAACGTTCGGGCCCACTTTGACCAGGCTCTTCTTATCTTCTCCAGCTATCCTGTCAGAGTATTTATTACTCTAGCGTCCGGTAGACATCTTCCATCACATCCGAGTTTTACCTTTACACGTGCTGGCTTCTCGGGTGCTTCTGGGTACCGATGTTTTCGCGTCGGGCTTTTAAGAAGATGATTTTGTGCTACGCTCCTTTCCTGTTTTTGGAACGACGTAGCTTAGGATTGCTCCACCTGGGTCTGTGGATTATTTATACCTACAATAATATAGAGCTCATACCGGTAAGAACCAAATGAGTTTAATCTAAATTCAATTGGCAAATCTTGGTATATTAATGAAAAGGTGGAAACCACTGAATATGAATTAAAATCCTAAATCATTTGGACATTTCACTAGAGGTGCTTACCATTTGAAGTACTCCCTCCGTAGTATTTTGTAGTGCTTAATTAAAATGGTTTATTAGACCAAGCCAAACCCATGCTTGGCTAAATCATGAATGAATTTGATTCTTCGTATCTCAATCATTCTAAGCTTAATTTATACTATTTTTAATAATAACTTAATGAGAATTCAAACTTAATTGTCAAGATTACTACTATTTCATCACTAGTAGCAGTGCAGTAGCAGTACTAGTGCCCACTGTTCTCTTTACATGTTGTGCGTACTGATAAGTCAGCCTTCAATGTTGCTGTACTTAACTCTTCCTCTGAAAACACAGGGGAAAGGCACATTTTCCAGCCTGTGAAAGTAATGATCCGACAAAAATAAAGATAAAAAGGTTGTGTTTGGATTGTTGTTTTAATAAGACAATCGACCAATTACATCACTATAACGCCGGCATCAAGAATTAAGACTAGTCCATGTCCCCGACTCCGGTCGGAATTTTTTTACCTTTTTTTATTACTTTGGGTCAAAGTATAAAAAGGATAAAGGAAAAAGTTAAAACAAAAGATGTTTTCGAATATGTCGATTTGGAAAAAAGGTTGTTGAAACTTGAAACGTGAAAGTATCTTGCCGGCAACCAAATATTGGAAAAGAGGTGCTCATGATGATGAGTGTAAACTATTTTTTAGGTACAAATTTATAAATTGACCATGTTTTAGTTTAGAGACAAAGAGACCTTGTTCGACGTTTTGATAAGACAATATGTTCCTGTTAAGTTTAGCAGGCGACAATTTACAGGTAAGAATTTGGCTTATCAGATATAGCCAATGACTACCAAACTCAACATCTTAACTTGCACTGGATTCGTGCCTTGAACAAATGAAAAACAGGTAAGGGATCGGGATTAGATAATTTAGAACCAGATTTACTTATACCAAGTACGGCAACTGCTGTTAGTAAGTTCATTTATCCGGTGCCGAGATCATTCATTTAATGTAATTAGTAGAAGTCTAACATTGTAATCTATGAAAACGAATGGCTCATATTATGACATATTGTCCACATTGATAATACTAATATCCAGTTTGAACTTTGTATGATGGGAGAGAGTGGTACCAGTTGGCAGCAGTATATATGACGTTCATCATCCATACATCAATCTTCATTCCCTCTCGCGAGCAATACGAACCCTAATTCTTCTCGACGGAACTTGCCATGAGAAATAGCTGCAAAATATATGTACTGAAAATGATGAGAAATGGTATCATATTTAAACATAAACTAGGGCAAGGGATTTATACAATACATAATGGTATGTATTGCATCGAAGGATCACAACAATAAGTACATATCAATATGCATTTTTTAAATTCATACATAACAATGGGTATGTATCAATATGTTATGATTAAATCCTAGCATTCTTCGCTCCATGGAGTTTTCACCAAAACAAAATAAAATCCATAAAGCATAAACCACGAAAATGAGAAAAAAATGTTCTATTCGTAAAAGACCCTGGTCAAATTGAGGTATACCCGGATTAATTGAGGTACACAAAATTTAAACCCATCCAAGCTAGTGTGCTAAGGGGTGTCTAAAAGATGTGAAGTTACTAAATATCCCAGACTATTAAAACATTAAAACAACCATGGCGACTAAAACTCCAAACAGTTTTCAAAATATTTCTTCAAAACTCTAATTATACATGATGAAATCAAAAAAAAAAAAAAACGAAGAATCAAAACGAAACAAAAAAAATCGAGAAGAAACTGAAAATTTGGATCATATGGGTTTTGAGATTGGGTATGATTTTGTACCCATACTCAGTTTGAGATTGGGTATAAAATCATACCCAATCTCAAATCACGTATGATTCCACATTTTTATCAAAAGTCGGCAGGGTATTTTTTTGTCGACCTTGCCGACTAATACATAATTCTACATTTTTGTCAAAAGTCGGTAGGGTATTTTTTTGTCGACCTTGCCGACTAATACATGATTCCACATTTTT
>JAJJMB010017986.1:1448102-1658169 GCA_023531105.1 Papaver atlanticum | reverse complement strand
GTATTTTTTTGTCGACCTTGCCGACTAATACATGATTCCACATTTTTATCAAAAGTCGGCAGGGTATTTTTTTGTCGACCTTGCCGATTAGTATTAGTCGGTATCTTCCTAGGTTGAATATTGTGACGACTTTTCATCTCTGAAATTAGCATTTACAGGGTCGTCATTGTATTCATCCTTATACCTTGACGGCTATAGTTTAGTCGACAGGTTATGAAATTAATACCTTGCCGACTAATCATGCATTTGTAAACACCTCTCGCTGTATGTCAAAAATCCTATAGTCGACATTATGATTTGTTATTAGCCTGCCGGATATTTGTGGTCGTTATCTTCCAACATTACCCCGCCAACTTTTCATACTTTCAGTTTCAGAAGTGTGCATTTTTTTCTCAAATTTTGAGTATGAAATCACTCATCAACTTTATAATCTCATTTTTATAAGTGTTTCGGTAGTGTGATTTCATTTCCGTTACAAACGAAATTCTCAAAAGAAAAAAAAAATCAAAAATCTTCCCACATAATCCATGAATTCAATCTAACTAAAACCCATGGGAAAAAGAAGTTCTCTGAGCTCTGCAAATCGGGAGAATCCATGAATTCAATCTAACTAAAACCTAGGGCAAAAAAGAAGTTCCCCGAGCTATGCAAATCGGGCGAATTTTGTGAGTCGACTAAGTCTTAATTTTTCTTCACATTCTACTTAATTTTTCTTGGTTTTTTCATGTTTTAATCCCTTTGATTCACAACTAATATGTTTATTCCCTGTGATATATGATCCTATATCAATTTCTTGTTCATTATAACAATTGAAAAAATTTCTTTTAGGTTTTCAGGTTTTCTAAAATATGTATAACTAATTATCTTTTCTCTCCTTTGTGTTTGCAGTTTTGAGATATCCTAAAATGGTGTTTACCATGTATTTAGTTGTGATTCAGACATTTGCATCAGTTGTTCTGAAGCTTTTTGAAGCTCTTGTGTTACTACAGTTTGCCATTTTTGATTATCTGGAAACATGTCTCTGCCGATTCATTTTGGTAACTCAGAGGTTCGGAAGATCCCGCGTTCGAGTCAAATTCAAAAATTCAGTTACAAGTCTGTTCCGTTAATTACTCTCGTTATTATCGGAAGTTTACACACCGTTAATCCTTCCTTTTCTGGAGAAGAATTTTCTCCGGAAAGAATATTTCAGCCAAGATATTTCTCCCAATTATGAGATACTAGGATGAATATCTCCTTTAATTCAATTTCTGGCCTAGATTATCTAGGTTTAAAGGTCTATAAAAGTGGAATATTTTTTGGTGTTTTTCATCTCAGTGAGTTGTCTGGTTCTTACCGAAAGTTTTCACTATATCAAATAGCAGAAGGAAACTCTGCTAATATTTCAAATCTAGCAACAAAATTTATGCAGGCTGCATTAGATCTTGGTGATGTAGAAGATGTTGTTTATCACCAGAGTGATGATGCTGAAGAAAACAATGTAGATGTAGAAGAAATCAGTCTGATTGGGAAGATTTTTATCGAAGGAAAAATGGGTTTGAAGACGGTGGAAAAGTTTCTCGGTTTTATTTGGGATTTTATTCCGGCTGGGATGTCAAAGTATTTGAATTGGATGAAAACATTATGGAATTTAAATTTAAGAATGAAGACACTAATAAAAAAGTTTTTGATACTCGTCCATGGAGTATAAATGGCTATCTTATCAATTTGCTTCATTACAACTCTTTGGTTATCTATCAAGATTTGGATTGGAATGTGCATTGTTTTTGTATTCAAGTGAAGAAAATTCTTCCAGAGCATATGAATGTAAAGGTTATTACCAAAATTGGGAAGATTATGGGGGAAGTTTTGGCTATTGAACCTGCAGATGCAGTACCAGTTGGAGGAGAACCAGTTAAGGTGTGTGTTCAAGTTAATTTGAATTATCCTTTAAGAAGAGGTGTTATGACAATCACTAATGCCGAGTCTACTAGATGGATTAAGTTCTTCTATGAAAATAAACCACATAAGATTTGCCCCAATTGTTACATTATAAATCATACAAAAGGTGCTTGCAAAGCTGCTACTGATTACTTGGCTAAGGCTCATGCTAAGCCTCATTTTTTTTTGGGAAGCTAAAAAAAGAGAAAGGAAGCAAATTGTTATTTCTAGAGGAGGTGATCAAGTTCCTAATTTCACTCAAAGGAATATCAAAAAAGGTAGTGTGTTTGTTCCACCAAAAGATGGTTATGTTTTGAGTTTTAGAATTGCTTGTAAAGAGATGCAAAATGATTCTGCTGAAGGAGAAAGACTGGGTAAGAGGCAGAGGAATGAGTTTCCAGATACACATGTTTTGGAACATGTTGATAATAGTATGGCAAACCAGTGAACACATAGACAACACGCATAGTCATAACAAAGGATATCCAAAAGGGCAACACTAAGGAGTCTAAGGATCAATGATGCAGGTTTGATAGATATATGTTATGAAGGTATGGATTATACCTGGACTAGTAATTCTTATGGAACAGGCTCTAGAAAGGCTCGACTTGATATGGCTCTTAGTAACAATGACTTGGTCTTCAATTTTTCATATGCTAAACTTCTGCACTTAAAATTTATTTCTTCTGATCATTGTCCTGTTTTGCTCATTACTGATTATATCCCTAAGCATTTATGGAAACTTTTTAATTTTTTTAGAACTTGGATAAAACATAGTAGTTTTAAGAATACAATTGATTAGTCCTGGAATGTAGATATTCAAGGTAGTCCTGCTTATAAACTAAATCAAAAGCAACACAATGCTAGATTTTCTTTGTCTCAATGGAATAGAACGGAATTTGGTGTATTCAAAAAAATATTAACAATCTGCACAATGAATTGCAAATAGCACAGAGTGGCATTAGTTCTAATCTTCAACATGATAGAGTTAAGTCTATTATCAGTGATCTGGAAAAATGGTATAAAATTCAATCTGATTTCTATAAGGAAAAATCTAGAGATAAATCTAATTTTAAATGAATAATAATACTAGATATTTTCATTCTATAGTTAACAAAAGATTGCATGTTATTACTATTAATGCTCTTTGTGACACTAGTGGTACTTGGTATAGAGATAGAAATGGTATTAGCAATTTGCTCACTAATCATTTTAGGGGTGTTTTCTATACTTCTAATCCAGTGTTGACTGAGGATGCTTTTAATGTTATTCTAAACTGCTTACTGAATCTGATAATATTATGCTGCACTCTGTTCCTACTAAAATTGAAATTGAAATTGAAAATGTGGTTAAAAATATGCCTTCTCTGAGTTCTCCTGGTCCTGATGGTTTCCAAGAAGGATTTTATCAAACTCAATGGCAGTTAGTTGGTAAGGATATTGTTGATGTTGTGCAAAGATTTTTTACTAGTGGTCACATGCCTAGATGTCTAAATAGGACTTATATTTCTCTTATACCTAAATGTAAAAGTCCTAAACAACCATCTGAATTTAAACCCATTGGATTGTGTAATGCTTCTTACAAAATTATATCTAAAATTTTAGCTAATAGAATTAAGCCTTTTCTTAAGAAGTTGACTTCCCCTTATTAGGCTGCTTTTGTCACAGGAAGAGCCATTCATGACAATATTATTATTGCACATGAATTGATTCATTCTATGAAACACAAGGAAGGATACTCTGGTATTATGGATATTAAACTTGATCTATCAAAAGCTTTTGATAGATTAGAATGGAATTTTCTTATTAAGGTTTTAGAAAGTTTTGGTTTCACCAAGGAATTTTGTGATCTCATCATGCAGTGTGTTTCTACTACTAGTATCAATGTGCTCCTAAATGGTTCTCCCTGTGAGCAATTTGAACCATCTAGAGGTATAAGACAAGGAGATCCCCTTTCTCCTTATCTTTTTATCCTTGCAATGGAATACCTCTCTAGGTCCCTGTTAGTTGCTTAAGCCAATAAAACCATCACTGGTGTTAAAGTTTCTAGAAAAGCTCCTCCCATTTCTCACTTGTTGTTTGCTGATGATATTCTTATTTTTGGTCAATCTAACACTCAGCATATTGATATTATCTTACAAATATTGCAGAATTTTGGAGATCTATCTGGCCAAATGCTAAACTTTGATAAGTCTTGTGTTTAGTTTAGTAAAAACCTTAGTCCTCATGATTGTGATAACCTTGTGAAAAGATGAGGTTACCCAAATATACCTCAATCAAAAACATTTCCACCTATAAGTCCTTTCTCCGAAAGTGATTATCTATGGACCGAGTCAAGACAATACAACTAATCGGTTCACACTTGGTGTGATCGTCTATGGATACGAGATCGAGACAATACGACAACAAGATAACTTGTGTGATTGACTATGGATACAAGATCGAGACAATACAACAACGAAGTATGTTTACTTGATAATAGGTTCGGACTTAACCAAACACATAGGATTGCTATTAAGTAAATAGGAATTAATGTTTGTATATTTTACTTCTAATTATAATAAAACAATTATAATTGCGGAAATAGAAAAGTAAAAGACACAGCAAGATTTTGTTAACGAGGAAACCGCAAATGCAGAAAAACCCTGGGACCTTGTCCAGAATTGAATACTCTCAGGATTAAGTCGCAATACAAAATCAAAACCAACTTCGTATAGTTGAGACCAAGCAACTAAACCTATAGTTCACCTAGTTCCGTCTGTATCCTTGCGCCTCCAACTTGCAGTAAGTCACGCACTTGGAGCAATTCCTTTGGTTCATATTCCAAACAGTAAAGGAACAACAAATCTGTTCGGTGGCAACTCTTTTCAATCAAGTGATAATAGTTTGATAAAAGTCTCTTCCGTTTATCCCAATAAACTCCTTTTCCAGGTCCTTAGATCTATCTTTTCAACAACTACCAAAGTAATTGTCAATATTATGCAATCAATACTTTTAATCACAAAGAAACGTATTGATGACGATCTAATCAACTAATCAATCCAATTTATTACAAAGATAAACCGATTATAGTTGGATCCCCAACCGATCAAGTTTTGTGCACACCAAAGATTATGAACCCAAATCAGAAATCTTTTTCGTCTTCAAATCTTCTTAGATCTTCAATAAACACCTGCACAAAATCAACTTGAAACTCTTGTGATCAATCACACACAGAACGGAGTCTGTTAACAATGGGTTATCACAAGATGTCTTTAGATCTACAAAAGTCCAAAAATCTCCCGTCGAAACTTCGATCTAGTTTGAGTGAATCTTACATCAGAAGAGAAAATTCTCAAGTATAAACAAGATAGGTGCAATCAAAGTTCAACAACCGTTAGTCAATCAAATCAATCGAAAACTAATGATAAACTGCAATTATCTAGTTTCCCACCAACGGTACTCGTAGAGCTTATCAATCCCAAAGAAGTCTTTAAAACGATCGGTCGTAAGAGATTTCGCCTAATTAGCGTACTTTCCTCTCCGAATAGACGGCTCCACCAGTAACAACACAACTAGGTAGTTTTGCTGGCCCTGAGGATTAGTTTGCTTGAAATGCAAACTTCAATATTTATAGACCAAGAAAGTTTGGACACCAAGGAATTTTCAAAACCGAATATTCTCAAAGATATGCAATAAGCGCAAAAACGGTTTTCATAATTCCTGGAAATGCACTGTCCAAATATTGACCGAAAATCTCAGTAGAAAATCTCTAACTAGTCAATGCACATTACTAATTTTTATTTTCTAAAGATATGCATTTTAATTACTGGAAATTAAAATCATATAAAACTAAAAACCTTAATTAAAAGATTATCAATTTATTTCGATCCGGGATTCTCCTTTAGCTATTAAGGAATATCTTCGAACAATAAAAGGTAAGAATTACTGCACATGTTCAAAGTATGTCGACATCTTTACTTTGTAAATCCTTTTTCATATTTACAATCTTGGAGCTGATTTGCCACACTTCCAAACGAGTTTAGAATTGGTTCATCTGACTTCCAAGAACTGTGTGATTGATTATCCTATCAAATCACCAATCATGGGTTTCACGGTTCTACCAAAACAAGTTTCGGTTCTACCTCCATGTGGGTACTAGAATTAGTCACGTTAGTTACCAAAACTTGGTTGACTAGGTACTAGGATCGGTTCCCACATATATATGGTATCTGACTTGTATTTGTTGCACATGTTCATATGATCGGTTCCCAATTACTAAAAACTTGTTGCACCTCTTACAAGGATCGTTTCCCATTTGCTTGTGATCGGTTGCACCTCTTACTAGGATCGGTTCCCCAAGTCTAGAGTTGGTCATACCAATTACAACAAATTGATCATACCATCTCAGGTGATTACTTAAGATCGGTTTCACTAATAAAAGTCATACCAATACAAAAGTCAGGCCTTGTGAATAGTTTTACCAAAATACATAAACAAGTTATGAGCGGTTATACTAAACACACATATTGGTAATCCAAAGATTTGCAGTGAATAACAATACCAATAATCCTAGCGATTTCCCTTTCGATTCATACCACAAGTTTATGAATTGTACTTCCTTTAAACGAATGTAAAACATTGTTTCCTAGGACGAAATCTTCACCCATACCCATACATAATCACAATAGCATTCATACGATTATGTCGATGTCTTATATACGACGTTTAAAAGATAGATGTTATACTTCGTATTGTAATTCCTTAATATTATATCTAACTAGAGTATAATCATTCACAGCTTCGCAGTTATGTTTTCAATATGCACGACTTGAAAGATACGTTAGGAATGAAACAGTTCAAGTCAAATATTACTAACCTCAAGTGGAAGGATGATGTCGCCGTTATAGCTCATTACTTCTTCACATTCTTCAAGTCTTCACGTAATACTTGTAAGTCTCATATCCTAGTAACTTTCTAGCTAACCTATACGAAGTTTACTCTAGTAAATAATCAAGCGACTCTTTAAATGATATTTGGTTTACTAAAATATGACAACCAAACTTGACATACCAACGCTTGGTGGGTTCAACCGGTCTATGCTCTAATAATCTCCCCCTTTGTCAATTTTAGTGACAAAACTCTTACATCATATGGATAAACAAATTACAAGAATTCATTACACATACGCTTGATTCCCAAATTCAACAACACAATAACCTGTATACATTCAATCCATAAATGACGTTGTTGACATTATAATAACAAAGCTAATACTCCCCCTAAAGGTAAGATAGGTAGATTTTCAATCCGCACGTCTTTGTTATTATCATCATCATATGATATGTTACTCCCCCTTAGTCTATGCTTTACTCTTTCGTTAGATATAACGTTTAAGCACCATTGTCCTTTCCCTTAGTGATACCAAATCAATATCAAATCACTTGTTTACTCCATATATTTCTCCCCCTTTTTGTCACAAAATGACAAAGGTACGAGCAAATAAAGGATAAACCGAAAGGATCTTACAAATCTCAAAAGACTTGCAACCTATAAGAGTTAAGCACGATGGTTCCACACACCATTTTTGATAACCAATATCAAAACCGAAACTACAAAGTAATTTTGTTTTGATATGTTACCAAGGAAACAATTGCCCGAAGCAATTTTTCTAATAGTTTAGCAAACCAAAAATCGACTAAGCACCTTAGTTCCTTTGCTAAACCGATTGTACAAATACAATCGCTTGTTCGATAAGACCAAAATAAAGATAAGAATTAACTCTATTTTTCTCATCAGGCTCTAGTTATTCTCATCAATAACTTAGACCTTTCACTTTTAAACAAGACAAGTACTAGGTTAGTTAACTAGCATTTCTTGTTAAGGCATTCGATTAGACTTGAATAACCGAAACCTCCACTTTGATAAGTCTAACTAAGATCATAATTAACTTAGTTTCTCTTATCCGGAATCGAATTTGACTAAACAATTTATCCCGAAAACTCTTTCGTTAAGCCATAAACAATTCATACAAACCAAATAAATCAACTTGCATAATTATTTACCTCAACCGGAAGCAATTGAAACAAACATAGACATTATAGTACCGTAATTGCACCGAAATTTCATAAGCCTAAACAATTGATACCAAACAATAAAACAAGATCACAATAGTTTTTCTTAACCGGAAACAATTGAATCACACACACATCCATACACAAATAATGGAATAAACATCAATTGTACCAAAATTTTGTTAAGCAAAAGCAATAAATATATGCAATAAAATCAGGCTTTTCTTAAACAGGAAAACGATTAACTAACAAATTCGTTACCTCAAATTCCGCATCCTCTTCTCTCCTTAAGATATATCATTAAGCGCCAGTTCAAGATAGAACTCTCCCCTGTTGTGTTGTCATCCTCTCGCAAGACAAAAGAAGAACAACAAGGACCAACCTTTACCAGAGAAAGGTGTAAAACCGGTTATTGCAATGCAAAAGTTGAAACCCCGAAACACATATGATTTTATGCTAAACCAAAAACGATTCAACATATTGTGACTTTTTCATATATTGTTTCAAACAGAACCCCTCATGATCCTTTGATAAAGCCTAGCAACATGGGCTAGAACTTAATCCCGCTAAATCAAAAAGTCACCCAAACCATAAGGGTTCACACAATATGAGATCGAATATTAAGGTCATGAAAACTGAAATCAAACATCCCATAAACATACATAGCAATAAAATAAAGCATTCAAGCACATGCTATGTAATCGAAAAACTATCACAAGAAAAATTATAAACTAATAATTTTATTCATAAATAAGATAGTTTTATTCATAATAGACCTTATACAATTATTGAAAGGAATCAAAAACTGATGTCTATTTTCCTTTTTATTCTTGAAACTCTAATTTTATCCTTTTAGAGTTTTCTTCAAAGTTGAAGCCGGATCAGAAGATTTCACAGGATTCCAATCATCTTCTATGATTACTAGTCTTGATTCAAGACTAATGACATTGTCATTGACTTCCTTTACTTCCTTTCGCAAATTCTTTTCCATGTTCCTTACTTCACACAAAATTAGATCTAATTTTAGTGAAAGGTTCATGAGAAGATTATCATTGATCGAAGAGATTTCTTCATTAGGAACATCTTGCTGAAGATCTGGAGATGAATCCGAATCACCATCAGAAGACTCGAGACGAAGTTTCTTGTTAGGAAACAATATAGTCCAGACTTTTTCGGTTTTGCGAGAGTTGCAGCTAGAGGTAGACATTCTGTCAAATCTCTATAAAAATGAAGTAAGAGGTCTTCCCTCTTATAAGTTCGAAAACTTTTTCTCAAAATCTTTGAGAATATTATTTCAATTAAATTCTTAACCGAAAAATCATTTTTAGAAATATTTTTATCCAAATATTTACATTTATATCCTTACTGTATACTTTTGAGGGTAACAAGTAAGGATCCATGATAACCAGTTAGGTTGTCATATTTCGGTTGTTGAATTTTCTTCCCTTGAAGATTTCAACATTCTTACAGATTTGAGGAGACATTATGTTTGAACTTTTAGGTTCAAACCTTAATCTTGATGTAAGATCTAGATGTTCGAAAATCTTATTCTCCCCTTTATAAGAGATTTTTGATCTACACTTAGATCTTGAATTTTCGGTTTTATACAGTCTCCCTCTCTGTTTAGTATCAGGACATTGCCTTTGATAATGTCCTCTTTGCTTGCACTGAAAACAAACACCAGAAGTATTACGGTTTCTGGATCTAGATTTCACAAATTTATTTAGCCTTGCCTCTTTGCCTTTTGATGCATTCATACCAGGTGATGACTTTCCAAAGCAATTGAGTCTATCTCTCAGTTTCTGATTTTCTGTTTTTAACTTCCTTATCTCATCTTGACAACATTTAATGTCGAGAATGAGTTTAGATACTTGTACCTTTTCGGAACATTGAGAGACCTCGATTTTCTCCAGTCGCTTGTTAAATTTTTCTTTATCATTCAGAAAGCTCCGTTTGAGTTGATCAAGCGATGATTTTATTCCAATGATGTCAGATTCAAGAAGGTGAGTTCTTTTATCTTTACATGGAAACATTTCCTTGAAAATCGAAGGGGTAAACTATTCTTGAGTATTTAGAGTTGGAAGGATTTCAGAGTCATAGACTTCTGCAATAGTTGCAACATGATCTACTTTATCATTCTCATTAGGACAATAATCAAGTGTGGCAGTGTAAGCATTTCTCTTCCACTGTGTATCCTTGGTTGGACAATCAGGAGAAATATGACCAAACCCTCTGCACTTGTAGCATTGAGGAATAATATCATCATCATCCCAAGTGTCTTCATGTTTATGTGAAGGAACATGTTTTCCTTTAGACACAGGTGATTCTCTTTTTCGATGTCTCAACAGTTTCTTGAATCGTTGAGTAATAAGAGACAAATGATGACTTAGTTCAGCATCATCTTCAGCAGTTCGATCTTCCTGATCTTGAGAGTTTTCCGAATATTGAGTCGAAACCCTTTTATGGCTTTGTAGGCCATATTTTCTTTTTGTTTAGACAGATACTCCTGATCAAATATCTTCAGTTTTCCAACCAGGGAACTTCTAGATAGATAAGAAAGATCATTAGCTTCAATGATTGCATGCTTTTTAGAATCGTATCTAGACGGCAACGATCTGAGAATTTTGCATACTATATCCTTTTCAGAAATAGTCTTTCCAAGAGAGAAAGAAGCATTGATTATATTAGAGAGTTTAATATGAAACTCTTTAAAAGTGTTGTTGTCATCCATTCGAAGATTTTCCTAATCGGTCATAAGAGTTTGAAGTCCAGCTTCTTCTTTGATGTGTTTCCTTCAAATACGATCTGAAGATTATCCCAAGCTTCTTTCGAAGTTTGACATGTTGATACATGATGTTGTAGATCACGACTTACAGCATGTATGATAGCATTCAAACCATCTGAATCTTCTTAGCAAAAGCCTTTTCTTCGTTTGAAAAATCCACTAAGCGTTTAAACTCAGTTTCCGAATTTTCTACCATCGGGTAATTATAACCATCGACGACTAATAGCCATGTATTAAAGTCTCGTGATTGAATAAAAGATCTCATAGCAGATTTCCAATATAGATAGTTTGTTCCGTCAAATCTTGGCGGTACGTTAATTGAAGTCGATTCATGAGAACTCGAATTCATTGCTTATAGGTTGGATCGCGCCAAACACAGATTGTTAGATCTTTTCGTGTTTTCCTGCTCTGATACCAATTGAAAAGACGAGGGTACCCAAATATACCTCAATCTAAAACTTTTCCACCTATAAGTCCTTTCCCCGAAAGTGATTATCTATGGACCGAGTCGAGAAATACAACTAATCGGTTCACACTTCGTGTGATCGTCTATGGATACGAGATCGAGACAATATGACAACAAGATAACTTGTGTGATTGACTATGGATACAAGATCGAGACAATACAACAACGAAGTATGTTTACTTGATAATAGGTTCGGACTTAACCAAACACAATAGGATTGCTATCAAGTAAATATGAATTAACGTTTGTGTATTTTACTTATGTATAAGTCGAGTGGGTTCAAATTTGTTGGAAAAAAGATTGTGTATGTAATATGAAAAGATCATTGTATGGGCTGAAGCAGTCTCCAAGACGTACAAGCGATTTGACCAGTTTATGATAGGCCAAACATACACAAGAAGTCACTATGACTATTGTGCATACTTCAAGAAGCTACATGATGGGTATTTCATGTATTTGCCCTTGTATGTCGATAATTGTTATAGAATTGCTCAGTTGAACTCACCAAGCGTTAGTATGTCAAGTTTGGTTGTCACATTTTAGTATCAAAACTCATCCAGAGTCGCTTGATTAAATACTAAAGACAAATTTGTTTAGGTTAGACTAGAAAGTATAGGAATGTTGAGACATACAAGTATTAATCTGAAGACCTGAAGAATGAGAAGAAGTAACGACTACAACGAAGACATCATCCTTCCACTTGAGGTTAGTAATATTTACTTGAACTTTTTTCATTCCTAACGTATCTTTCAAGTCATGCTATATTGAAAACATAACATGCGAAGCTGTATATATTGTTCATAGTGTATATATTATTCTGGTAATGTGACAAGATCATAATAGTATGATCATAGTATTAAGGAATTATATTACGAAGTATAACGCTTATCTTTTGAACTTCGTAGGTATGACATCGACATAATCGTGTATATAGTGTTATGATTATGTGTATGGGTTATGGTGAAGATTTCATCATAGGAAACAATGTTTTACATTTGTTTAAAGGAAGTACGTTTTATGAACTTGTTTCGTAAATTGAAAGGGAAATCCATAGGTTTATTGGTCCGTCTATTCATTGCATATTCTTTGGATGACCAATATGTGTGAGTTGGTATAACCGATCTTAACTCAGGTTATGTATCTTGGTATAACGATCACAATACCTAGACTTGTGATTTGGTATGACCGGTTCTGGTAATTGGTGTAACCGATCCTTCGTAATCACCATGAGATGGTATGATCGATCCTTGTGATTGGTGTGACCGATTCTTGTAATTGGTGTGACCGATCATAAGTGTTTGTGTGATCGATCCTTGTAATTGGTATGACCGATCCTAGTGACTGGTATGACCAATCACAAGTAGATACCATGTGTAGATGGAACCGATCCTTGTAATTGGTATGACCGATCCTAATGACTGGTGTAACCGATTACAAGTAGGTACCATGTTTAGGTACAACCGATCCATGTGATTGGTATAACCAATCTTAACCCATGTATGTCACTTGGTAAGATCGATCAAAACTAACCATTGTGACTTGGTATGACCGATCACATAGTAGACTTGAAATTTTGGTAGAACCAATTATAAACTTGTTTGGAAGTGTGGCAGAACCGATTTCAAGATGCAAATCCATGTAAATACAGAATTAGGATTTGTTGTGTAAAGATGTCGACATACTTTGAACATGAGCATTAACTCTTATCATTTATTGTTCAAAGATATTCCTTGTTACTCAAGGTGATCTTGTACCAAAATTAATTGAGAATCTTTTAATTAAGTTTTTTACTTTTTGAAAAAGCGGGGGTCTAACAACACCACCCAATATTTCGTTTAGCAATCTATATGGACAAACTCCAATATACTTTCAAGAGAATCAACTAGACAGTCAGACTCAATCTTTAGAAAAGTATATCAAAGAGTTATATCCCTGTTTATTAATGTAATCAGCAAATTGAACATATAGAAATCCGTGAGCCTGATTAATATAAGAAACAACTTGGATAGTATCAAAAACCAATATCCAAGTGTCAATCAATTCAATCAACAACCCAAAGGCCGTATTCAAGAACTGATTGAACTTAACGCACAACCTGTGATATTTCTATTATATAACAAATAACAAATATAATGGGGAAAAAAATAACACAGACACCAGAAATTTTGTTAGCGAGGAAACCGCAAATACAGAAAACCCCCGGTACCTAGTCCAGCTTTGAACACCTCACTGTATTAAGCCGCTACAGACACTAGCCTACTACCAATTAACTTCGGGATGGAATGTAGTTGAGCCCTAACCAATCTCACACTGATTAAGGTACAGTTGCGCTCCTTACATCTCTGAACCCAAGCAGGATTCTACGCACTTGATTCCCTTAGCTGATCTCACCCACAACTAAGAGTTGCTACGACCCAAAGTTGAAGACTTGATAAAAAAATCTGTCTTACACAGAAAAGTCTATTGAGATAGATAAATATGTCTCCCACAGAAATACCTATGAGTTTTGTTCCGTCTTATGATAAATCAAGGTGCACATGAACCAATTGATAAACTGGACTTATATTCCCGAAGAACAGCCAAGTATTATCAATCACCTCACAATAATCTTAATCGTATGGAAGCGAAACAAGATATTGTGGAATCACAAAAGATGAGACGAAAATGTTTGTGACTTCTTTTAATCTTACCTATTGGAGATAAATCTCAAGCAAATCTTAGAAAAGATAATACTCAATCACGATAGTATAAGTAAGATCAGAACACGCAACTACAAAGAAAATAGTTCGGTCTGGCTTCACAATCCCAATGAAGTATTTAAATCGTTAACCTATGAGGGTTTTAGAAAAAAAACCTAGGTTAAAGGAGAATCGACTCCAGTCGCAACTAGTATCACACAGGAGGTGTGGGGATTAGGTTTCCAGTTGCTAAAGTTCTCCCTTATATAGTCTTCAAATTAGGGTTTGATAGCTTTGGAACAAAGCAATCAATATTCACAGTTAGATGAAAACCAGATTAGATTTAAGCCAATATCTTTCAACCGTTAGATCGAACTTAGCTTGTTACACACAAATGAAATGTACCTTCATTTAGATATGGGTAACCGTACCTAAACGTGTACACTAGGTTGGCTCAACAATAGTTAACCGAAGTTAGCCATATGAACACTTTCATATCAACCTTATTCATCTTAACCACAACTAGTTCAAATGACTCAAATGAAACTAGTTATAGAGTTGTTCGATTGTTATATTCTCATAGAAGTATACAAGAACACAATTGAAACAAAATCGGTTTGATTCACTTGAATCAATTCATGAACATTGTAGCCACGGTTTGCAAAAGATTGCATTCCTTATTATATAAATGTATTAGTTCATGTCACAACCGATTCTAGAAATTTAACCCACTCAAGTATGCAAACAGGTACGCATACTTAAGTAGCCGGACTTGGATTGTGTCCGACAGTATACAAACGGGTACGCATACTATCACACATCCAAAATATCAGTTGAATTCAGTATGCGTACGGGCACGCATACAATAGTTCCTGGACTTCAACTGAGTTTGCCAGTACGCGTACGGGTACGCATACCAAGGCTCACGGACTTTACCTGACCTCGCTAGTACGCATACGGGTATGCATACTATACCGGTCTTGGATCAACATATATGCAAGTAGACATACTATGTCTATAATCCAATTATGGTTAAGTGTTCTAAACTCTATTTCAATAATTGAAACATTCTTAGAGGATGACAATAGTTGTTACACACAAACTATTAGCATCTATTAGCATCAAAGCAAATTTAAAGTTATTGAAATAATCAATACGAAACATTCCAAGTCTACATCAAATGACCGTCTCACACAAATCATATAAGATGTTACCATACGATTTTCACATGATCATCTTTTGACTTTCGTCAAGAATATAAGATGAACTTGGTTGAAGCGAAAGCTTACCAACACATATTTCGAGAAATATGTAAGCGAGTTAAACTCAGCTCGAAATATTAAATGTGTATAATCGAATACTATATAGCTATACGACTTTTGTCTCAATATAGGAGATAGAGTAGAAATAGACTTTCCGAGTAATAGATGAGTTTCAGTCTCCACATACCTTTTGTTGATGAAGTTCCACAATCTTTCCTTAGTAGTTCTTCGTCTTCATTTGATGAACGTCGTGAAGTCTAAAGCTCAACTACACAATCTATCCTAGTCCGAGACATAGTTATAAGTAGACTAGAAATCAAGACTTATAGTTTTGATCACTAAACTTGACAAATAAGCTTGAGATAGCAACGCTTGCGAGTTTTACCGAGCAGTGCTCTAACAATTTTATATGCTTTAATTACCAGCAATTAATGCATAGCTCTAGAGGATAAAAATAAGTAATTTGCATTTACTAATTGGAAATTCTCTATTGAGAGATTTCGGAAATATTGGACAAACATTTATTGGAATTAGGAAAATCGAATTTGGCATTCATTGCATATCGTAAGAATATTTTCAGTTTTGGAAATTCCTTGGTGTCCAAACATCCTTGATCTTAAATATGTAAGTTTGCATTTCTAGCAAACTATCCTACGAGCCAGGCAAACTTCATTACTTGTTGTTTCCGGTGGAACCGTCTAATCAGAAAGGAAAGTATTCTAATAAGGTGAAATCTATTACGACCGCTCGTTTAAAGACTTATGTGGGATCAAGATGCTCCATGAGTACCGTTGGTGGGAAACTAGATAATTGCTGTGTTTTTAGTTTTGGAAGTAACAATCAATTGGGTGTTGGGTATGTGGATTCTGACTGTGCTGGTGATTTGGACAAGAGACGTTCATCTACATGGTATGTATCTACCGGAGCAGGGGAACCCATTAGTTGGAGCTCAATTTTGTAGTCAACCATGGATCTCTCAACTACGGATGCAGAGTATATGGCAGTGACGGAGGCATTCAAAGAGGTTACATGGTTACAAAGTTTGTTGAATGATTTAGGAGTTGTGCAAGATCAACTGCATGTGCATTGTGATAGTCTGAGTGCAATTTATTCGGCTAGGTGTTGATGGTGGTTTTTTAGTTCAAGGATAAAATTGTAAAACCCTGTATTTAATGCGCTGTCATCCTGTAAAGGAACAAAAGCCATTTGAAAGTGATGAGTGCATAAACCTTTTCACTTACATATGTATTGAGCAATTCAACATATTTACGAAATTTATCCAGAATGGTGCGTGAAGCAACAATCCCAAATATTCTGTAAATTTTAACTTATTGCATTATTCACTAATGCATGACCTGCCTGGTATTTTCCTATGCTATGTTCCCAGCCGAACTCTCAATATTGGCATGACATGACGATTAAATGTTCACTCGCAGCGGAGTAGCATGAATCTCCCGAAGTGTCAGTATTGAGACCTGCATGAAAACACTCACGTAGGCTACACCACCCTCTGACAAAGAGATCAGCGTGTTTACATACTTTTTAATTAGAAGTTAGCGCGATCGAACGCGTTTAAATTCCTTAAGGAAAATCTAGACTATCCATATCAGTCTTAAAAAACGATCACGGCCACACGATTTGGACACACAATTCAACAGGCCTAGCCTACTCCTAGCGGAACTAGGCGATCGTCATGATAAACACCGGCGGGCCCACTAACATCCCGACCGGTCGAAATCCCTTTAGCTCATCCGCTACACTCTTGAACGCTCACCAAAACATAGGTGATCGCGATGTTAAAAAAAAGAAAGCTCAAAAGAGCTAGACCAACCATGACGGTCTTAAAATCATCACATTCGTCCAACTTAGCTAACCTAGTTGGACGGCTTAGATCTTCCTTCGAATAAATAGAGAAGTGCTAACGTGTTCACCGGTGACCCAACTCCACCCATGTTCGATCGACCTACTCGCGACAAGCCATGAGGACACCAAATCGTTTTCCCAAAGAAGGGAGAACGCGCTATTGCGGAAACCCTAGTTTGCGTTGCGGCGACACACTACAGTCGCAAATCGATCACAACCATCCATCTTCGCCAGCCACATTGAGTGGCTTAGATCCAATTTCAGGTGGCCCAGGAGATGTCAGCGTGCTCACTGACGACCCACCTTTGCACATGGCCGATCGGCCTGCTCAAACTAGCGCCAAGCGCTTTCGAACGATCACCCAAAAGAGGCTGGTCGTGCTGTTTGCATAATCCAACGGCAGTACGCAACTGCCGCAAATCATCTCGTCCATCCAACTTCGCTAGCCTAGTCGGATGGTTTAGATTTATTTCCAAGAGGCCAACGAGGTAACGTTGTGATCATCGGCCACCCCTTTTCCACAGGGAGCGATCGACCAAGTGGTAGCTCACCCATAGGGTTCCCAAATGATCGCCCAAAGGTGGCCGGTCATGCTACTTTTTAAGACGTTCAATTCGCGACTGATTTGAACGAGCTCTAAAACAATGATGTTTCCTGTACATCGATTATTTTCAGCTGCTTGTTTAAAAGCGATGCTTTATATACATCAATCATAATCGATGTTTTATAAATATTGATTTCACAAATAATTTATTATTTGACCTAAAAGCACTATGTGCTGCTTTTAGCGGCAAGTCTCATGACTTCGCCCATTTACTTGAGATATCAAACATATCACAAACTGGGGGATGCTCACTGGGGTATTGGTCTGGCAGTTTACAACGTGCGGCGTGCAACGCGCCTATTACGAGAAAGTGTCAAGAGATGACAGACGGTTAACAGCAATGGGAGTAGTGGGTAAAAGTGTGACCAAGTTTTCCCTCGTAATAGAAACGTGGTGATCACCACTTTTTACACAACCCCACTTCTCCACTACTTAACTGCTTCCACTTCCTACGAGATCAGGTTTGCTCGAACATGACTTGTATAAATAGGATTTCAACCTATTTCAAACACAAGAACATAAGTGTTATCAATACAAGTATCCAGAAACCATTTTCTGATACAAGTCATAAAACAGCCACACCTTCATAATTCAACATTCTGATCTCAAACACCTTCTTCGCTTCCATCCCTAAGATCAACCCTTCTCCTTCACTTTGTGACCAAATTGAATCTGGAACGACCATTTCTTGGTTTAGGCCAGAGTCTTACAGATTGATCTCTTGAATCTAAAAGTACTCCCGTGCAGTGTATTTGTTTAGGGTTTGAATTCGTTTCTCATCAACACACCCAAATTTACCAAAAACAGCAGAATCAGTTTTTACCCCAAAACACTAAGAATCAAGTGGATCATGCTAGAACCAAACATATAGATATAGGATTTCAGTTTGTGAGAGAAATTCTTGAAGAAGAAGACATTCTACTTGTGAAGATCGATACCAAAAACAATCCATCTGATATATGTTGACTAAAGTAGTATCTGAGATCAAGTTTCGACATTTTTCGAAATTGATCCACATCCTTCCTGTTTGGTAAGAGACCATTTTTTGGGGTAGAGGTCTTAGGAGCCTGGTGTAGGCCTTCTAGCAAGGTCATTTCAGATAACTACGGTCGGGTTTGCTTCATACAGTATGGAGGTGTTTTGTCTATTGATGGTCTCATGCATGAATGCATGACCCATAGTGGAGAATTGTTGGTAGGTCGGTCAAGGAGATTAAATTAGTTGGTGTAGGACTTATGTTCTAAGTATAGAAACTTAAGAGGTTTGTCTCTTAGAGTTAAGGTAGAAAACCATATACTTGTTGGAAAAGTAATCCTTGTTAAGGAATATATCTAGTCCTATTGATATGTATAAATATGTACAGAATCTTGTACGCACGCACACACCAAAAGTCTCTACTTCTCTTCTAAAGGCTTTGTATATTGCTCTCTCATATACAGTGATATATAAAATTGTTTATTCCTTCCCGAGGATTCAACCTCGTTATATACTTGTTCTTCTCGTGTATGAGGTTGTTTTCTTGGCAATATCGGTGTACCATTGTAACTGTGCAGACTTAACGCTTCCGTAGGTTTTGGCGTAACATTTTTCCCTTTTGTTTAAGTTTAATCTTAATCAAAATAAACACGCATTATTTTATAATATTAGGAGGACGAGAATTGGTATCAGGAACAACAACGTCTAATGAAGCATTACCCATATGTAGAACCATACCAGATATACAAATAAGGGGAGCAAATAGAAAAACTCATTGACGACGTTGAAAAACAAATAATAGGATCCATGCGGTTCTTTGCAGGGATGAAGCTAAGTGCTTTCTAAGGGTGCCTTCTGCCTCCCCTAAATGCTTTCTAATATGTTATGGATCCTCTAAATTTACCACTATTTAAAAGTAAAATATTAAAATTAGCTCTCCTTGATTACTTTTTTCCTAATTAGCCCCCCATCTTCAAAATTCTTAGCTCCGCTGGTGGTGGTAAAATTTAGCACTACTTCCTTTATTATTGATGATTCTTGCATGTCTTAATCTTGGTGAACCTCTTAAAGGTGATTATGGTTGTGATGGTGAGTTATGACCACTACTTGATATTCGATTATATGTTGGATGCATCTCTCTTATAACACACAATCAAAAATTCATCACAAATTTACATAGGCTCTATCTATTCATTTTTCTATGTTTTTGTTGTTGTTGGTGGTGTTTGGTGGGGGTGGTGTTTCAATCATATCTTGTAAGTTTGGAAAAAACTAACCGAAAGAGAATCAAAATTAAAAGAAGAATATCGAGAATATAAGATTAACACAAAAGTTTTACTTCTTTGCCACCCACACTTTCACTATTTGCCACTCACATAAATTACCACCCCTACCCATATAATTTTGAAAATATCCTAAATGACATATCTTGACTTTTTATTTACCCCAACGATAAAACCACCCCAATAGCTAAAAAAAAGAAACCCTAAGTCACGGACTATTTCTTCTCGCTCTCCACGCCCATCAACCATATTTAACTACTCCATCTCCACAGACTCCACCCACCCACCATCATCTTTCACCCATTTTTTTTTATTTGATTAATTAACCAAACCTAGAAAAAAGAAATTGAGCATTAAAAACAGGCTTTGTATCACTTAGGCTTTATCGGAGCCAATTAAATCATCCTTGAATATATATCACCGCCCTTCACCAACATCAATCTTAAATTGATAGTACTTTGAGAAACAATTTTTTTTCATCTTTAGAATTATGATTATGTAATCTGAAATTCAACTCTTTAATAAATTAAATAAATACTTTCATAATTTACTAACACAAGTACATAAACTAAATATTTCTATTAATTTTGATAAATTTAAACAAAACTCTAATCTAGGGTTAATAGTATTTTAATGAAAGGGGATTAAAGAAGAAAAGGAGAACAAGAAAAACGAAAATGGTTTTTCAATGAAAAGGGAAATTATTGAAGAAGAAAGGAGATAACAGATGCAGTCAAATTTAATTTGACTTTTTAGGTGGTAAATAGGAATAAATATAATTAAAAAATAAAAATACTTTAATATTTTGAGGGAGGTGGCAAATAGGAAAAATGTGGGTGGCACCTACACCAATTGAATGATGAATAAGTGATATAAGTCAAGAAAATCGATGAAGAACTCACTGTAGATTTAGATTTCATATTGAAGAGGAATGGCAGATTTTTCACTATAAGTTTCATTAAAATAAGTGATATAAGTCAAGAAAATCAATGAAGAACTCACTGTAGATTTAGATTTCATTGGAGGAGTCCCTTAGTGATGAAAATATAATGAGTTTGTCCGTCACAAAACTTGTGCAAGAAAAATAAAATTGGTTTACAATTTCATGAAATGAAGATTCAAATCAACATATTAAACAAATTCATCATGAACTCACTTGACATAAAAACAAATAAACAAACTTCCAGTTCAAATTTATTGACAAAAATCATTAGATTAGTCAGATGATTCGGATTCTAAACAGGTTGCAGTAGCAGAGAAACGGGTAAAGAAGATGAAGTACTCGAATACGGACTTCACTGGATTCAACCCGATAGCCCAAATTCGACCCATATTTAAAACCCAGAACTTGGGTCATACTGAATTACTGATGGCTTCACTAATTCTGTAAAATTTCGGTCAATTTACAATGAGAAGAAGAAAAATTGAGTATACTATATAGATTTTTCTGTTTCATACTTCTCGAATTTTTTTTTTTAAAGCTAAGCCCATTACTTAAAAGCTTCATCTGATGAGTATATGTACATGAAGAAAATGACCATAAATTTCTTTCGCAAAAAAAAAGTTCACAATTGTTAGATATTTCCATCAATTTGATCATAATCGATTGATTGTAGCAGGGAAAATTATGACCCATAAGAACAGAAGAAGATGAAAAAAATTGTGTTTTTAAACATGTTTTTTTTTTTTTTTTGTAATTTTAGTAAATGGGTATTTACCTGAAGTGAAGATAGTACAAAATATCACGGAAAGAGGTAAATTTGTGAGTTAAATTCAGCCATGAATCAACCAAAACTAAAGCTCTTCAAATCATACAGACAAAAAAATTAACCGTCTCTTCACTTCATGGTTATTTTGATTCATCAGCAAGTTGAATCTAAATAAATTAGATTTTTATTCTTCTTCTTCTATAGTTTACAGGGGTGATGGAGAGTGTGAGCTGATTAAAGACGATGAGAACACCATTAAATCTTAATCTTTGTAGAGAAAGTAACAATTTTGAGCGAGAGGTTTCCGAGAATACCCACAATCTTTCTTGATATTCAACTGATTGGGTTTTTTACGAAGGATTGGGTTAGATGAATTGGACCGTCTATGATGATTTGGACCGTCTATGTAGTTCGTGAACTCTTGGCCTTGGGTTAGCTTCACCATTTGATATGCACGTGGACAAGAAGGTTAGCTTCACCATTTGATGAGTTGGACCGTCTATGTAGTTCGTGAACTCTTGGCCTTGGGTGCACTTCAGATGATGGAGGTGGATACAACCACAAGTAGGGCTGTTCATGGTCGGTTTCGGCTCGGTTTCAAGCCAAACCAAAACCGAAACCAATACTATCAGTTTTTAAAAATCTAAACCAAACCAATCCATTAACCATCGGTTCGGTTCCTTAATGGTTCTAGCCGGTTTCGGTTTATTCCATTGGATATCGGTTAAACGGCTGCTATGTCAGTTTCGCGAAACTGATAGTTCAAATCCAAAAAATAATAATCATAGTTCAAAGATTTTTAAACCTACCTACAGCCTACAGGATACGGACATTCACATTCCATACACAATCCAAATTCATAACATTCTGAAACATAATTCAAAAGATAAAGATTACATCTTCTTTCAGTTTCACCAAAACTTATATAAAAAAATAAACTAAGCCAGTGCCACCTAAGCATCCACAGTCTCCATAGCAGCTAAACAACATCAACACTTTCCATCTATGCATCCACAAAATCAACTGATAGCTTCAGTTTCCAGGCTTACTGACTGCATTAATCAACTAACATCAATCATTATAATGCTCCCAAGTGACCATTCACAAAACAGTTAAACTAGAGTGTACAGTGAAAGGAATACATGATGGCAAGCAAATGATAGTTAGAATCTAATTTAGGTATATCTCTACTTATCATGATGGCAAGCAATACATGAAAATGGTAACAGTGAAAAGAAAGAAACAAACGAAGAGTAAAGATATTTGGAGGATAATGCTATTGGTGAGATGAATTACCTTGGTACTCCTTAGTCATCAATATCATCATCTGTTATGTTTACGAACATGGATTTAGAGAGAGTGTCCAAAAATTCTGAAATGAACAAATGCACAATTAGTAGTATACAGTGAGTCTCCAAAAATTCTACAAACAAATTAACAAATGAAATAATACATGATCTTGGAGGAGGATGTAGTGGTGGCAATATTGCATTTGAGTTAACAGAAGCCTGCATATAAACAAGGTAGAAATTCAAATCAGATAACATGTAAAAAAACATATCAAAGTGCATTCAAATCATCTGACATGTAAGAACAAATTTCATATCAAACAACAATAACTATTTTCAGTTGGGTAAATCAGATAACATCCAAAGAACACAAGCTAATGAACTAGTTCAGTGTCAACAGTACTACCACCACTATTTTCAGTTGGGTAACTACAAAAATGTCTCATAGAGTCAAAGACTCACAGACCTACAACTACAAACGGAACACGGAACAATAACTTAGCCGTCTCGCATGCTCACCCTGTCACACAACATGAATACAACCTAACACTAGCCTGCTAGAGATGTTATACATGCCCCAATCCCAACACCAAATCTGCTCAAGAGAAGTTACATAGGCCTAACTCCTAAGGCAATTTGCAAACAAAAAACCAAACCACATAAGTTAACTTTGCTCACTGTAATTATGTTCACTGTTATGTTACACCCCCTAAACTAAACCATATGATTAGTTGTTGCTGCTCTATTATTATGTTCACTGTTAGATTGTTATATAACAAAATTGATAATCCAAAATTCACAAACTAATTATCAAAACCAGAATCAAACCCAAACTAGTTGAGAAATGGGAACTAACGAGTGTTGATTGTGAATCCTCCATGATTGAATCAAAGGGAACCAGCAAAATCAATTTTAGTAAACCCTAGTTTTTAAAATTATAAATTATAATCTTAAATTAGCAAAATTATCATCATCATCGAGTTGAAGTACCTTATAACGATGAAAATAGTCGACCTATATAATCGATTCGGTTATGTGACAAGTGAGAAGATGTTTCTAAGTTTGAGAACTTCAGTACATCTGAGAACTGAGAAGATCGAGAAGAAGAAGAAAAACGAGGGTACTGCTTAAAGACGAAGAGAAGATTGAACTAAGGTGGTGGTTTCATTACTGCTGGAGATGGTGGTGGACTGGTGTGGTGGTGTAGAAAATTGAGAGATTTTTTTTGCTTCTGGCGACTGAAGACGAAGAGAAGAAGAAGAGAAAAAAAATGAAGTTGTCTGGGGTGTAGGTTTAGAATTTAAGAATTTAGGTTTACAAAGTGTATGATGGACGGGGTAGATTAAATCTATCTGATTTTAATCAACGACCTATATTTATCGGTTTTCCAATGGTTTTTGGTTCGGTTTTCAGGTCAAACCAAAACCAAACCAGTAATTTCGGTTTTCAACTTTTTTTTACCATAACCAATCCAAATCTAAATGGTTTGGTTCGGTTTCTTCCTTATTGGTCTGGTTCTGTGGGTTTCCAACGGAAAACCAAAACCATGTTCAACCCTAGCCACATGAGTTACATATGCCAAATTTTCACTTTATTTTTTGAACGTATAGTTTAAGGGACCACAAATTTTACATTGTTTTTTACGCGTGAGAATACGTTTAGGTCCGATCATTTTGTCTTTGCTTGAGCGTGTTTGTCGTCGGTCTCCCACCGTGCAAACGGTAATCTAGTATTGAAGAGGAATGACAGATTTTTCACTATAAGTTTCATTAAAATAAGTGATATAAGTCAAGAAAATTGATGAAGAACTCACTATAGATTTAGATTTCATATTGAAGAGGAATGGCAGATTTTTCACTATAAGTTTCATTAAAAATTTGGTGTCACAGAAGAGCGAAAGAAATGAATTAGGAACAATCATATGATTTGGACCGAATCCTTAAGAAAAGGACTAACTCGTTATGGATTTGCTAAAATGAGGACCTCCGAATATAAGGCGGTGAGAGAGTCTAAAGCCCAATGAACAAGTTCTTGTGTATTTCCGCCCCACCTTTTCACTACAAGCAAATTTGGGCGACTATAAAACAACACTTGCTCTCAAACTAGGGTTTCTTTCCAATCCTCTAAACCTCTGCGTAAAGGGGAAAAAAAATCTTCTTTCACCATGGTTCGTCACGATTTCTACGGTTTTTATCAAAAATTTCTCATACTCCGCATCAGATTTCGTATGATTATTCTCATTCTTCAACTGATAGTTTTATGTATGTTTTTGTTTGTTATGATTGCAGCCTCAGGGAGATTACATAGAGCTTCATCAGAAGCGAAATGGTTACCGACTTGATCATTTCGAAAGGAAGCGTAAGAGAGAGGCTCGTCAAGTTCACGAACTATCTCACAAGGCTCAGAAGGTAATGATTTTATCCTATTTAACCTTTTTTTTTTTTTTTGCTTAATAGTACATTTTAGTGGTCAAATTTTCATTCTCGTGTTGTTATAATACAGTCTATAGGATTTAAGGGTAAACAATTCGCAAAGAAACGTTATGCTGAGAAGGCGTTGATGAAGAAAACGTAAGTTTCACCCATTACCTTTTATATTATACTTAAATTCTGTTTTACTATAGTTTTCTAGTCAAAAAGTTAGGGTTTAGACAAGGATCTTTGATTGTAGAAATAACTATCGGAAATAACAATGGAGTTGTTAGTGCTTCAGTATTAGGATTGAACATTGATGAACATTTAGCAATGTTAATTTAGTTTGGAGTTGTTAGTGCTTCAGTATTAGGATTGAACATTGATGAACATTTAGCAATGCTAATTTAGTTTGATGTTATTGTTATTATTTTTGTAATGTTTATTGGTAGAGAAAAAAATATATGCCGAGCATTATTTCTCTTTGTATGGTGCAGGGTTAGTACGTATATAAGTCCAAACGAATTTGAAAGACTACGTGATATTTTTTTTTCTTTTAAGATGTTAAGATGTGTATTTGAGGTTCATGAGTATCTAATGTGTGTATCTTTGGCCTTAAGAAGTTAATAGTTCTGCTAGTTATGGTTCTGTTTGAGTCTGGGTGATACTGATTTTGTTTGTTGGTTATTCTTCTATTATTTTGGCAGCATTAACATGCATGAAGAGTCAAACAAGAGACGCAAGACTGACGATGATGTTGCTGATGGGGCTCTTCCTCCTTATCTACTAGATCGTGAAACAACAACGCGTGCTAAGGTATTGGAACACTGTAATGGATCATGTATTCATTCCTTTATACACAGTTTCATGTTGTCACACAATAACGGTCTACGTCATTAGACATCTTCATGAAAAAGAAGACAAACCCAAAGTAATAGCAGCCGTTACAGCATTCTAATTACTGCATGTACTTGGCTTTGTTTTGTAGATTCTTAGCAACACTATCAAGCAAAAGAGGAAAGAGAAGGCTGGTAAATGGGAAGTTCCCCTACCTAAGGTAAGTTTTGCAGTATTTGGGATGTCTTTGCATGGTAGTCAACCCCCGATTATAATTGTATGTTGAGGAATCAAAGACTCCCAATTCCTGTATGATTGGACGGATACACTTGTATTTCCTCTTATCTGTCTCATAATAGCCTTCTCTCTTTTTGTTGGCTTCCTGGTTATATTCAACTATAAATGCTAATTTTCTCTTACAGGTAAGACCTGTGGCCGAGGATGAGATGTTCAAGGTAGTCAGAACTGGGAAGAGGAAAAGTGAGTATTTCAGACATTTTGATAAATTCGAGGTTTTTAAACCACACAATTTTTTCTAATTACCTACCTCGTGTATAATAAGAATAACCATTTTTTTTTTGTACTGACCAGTTCTGATAACTCCACTATTCAACCTTTTCTTGCAGCTAAGCAGTGGAAGAGGATGATTACCAAAGCAACTTTTGTGGGACCTGGGTTTACAAGAAAGCCTCCAAAGTATGAGCGCTTCATTCGCCCGTCTGGGTTGCGGTTCACCAAGGCCCATGTCACTCACCCTGAACTTAAATGTACATTTAATCTTGAAATCATTGGAATAAAGAAGAATCCCAATGGTCCCATGTACACATCTTTGGGTGTTATCACCAAGGGAACCATTATTGAGGTAACAATTTAAGGACCTCAAATTTATATTTAGGCGTCCTTGTGTCAAATCCTGTGATGCTAACAATGGTCTCATAACTTTGGAAATAATAGGTGAATGTCAGTGAACTTGGTCTGGTTACACCAGCTGGAAAAGTTGTATGGGGTAAGTAAATTAGCTTAGTAGTATATTTAAATTGATATTTACATATTTTACCATTCAAAAGGAAATGATAGTTCATACAGTTCTTATTTCTTTTGGGCTAACAACACAAATGTCCGGTGTGTGCAGGGAAATATGCTCAAGTTACAAATAACCCGGAAAATGATGGGTGTATAAATGCTGTGCTACTAGTGTAAGAAGAGACTATTTACATAAGTTGCATCTCTTTTTAGTTTTCTAGCTTTAGATGTGCTTCTCCATTATCCCAATTTTTTTGTAAACCTCTTTCATGTTCTATCTACTTTTGGGCAATCAACATTGTTCTGTTAAAACGATGATATGATGTCTCTGAGTACTGCCTTAAATTTTTGTTTCTTATATTTGTTGTACCAATGTTTTCGTTTCTCAAGTCACTCAATGAGTGTATATATGCAGATTTCACCTGTGAATTAGTTATGGCTTTCAAAGTTAATCCATGTGATGATCTTAGGAACAGTTTAATCCTTTTTGTTTTCATGCTAAACATGCTGAACCACGAGTCACGAGTGGTCAATTTACTTGCCTAAACAATGGCGCAGACTTGGACCTTGTTGAGAATAATTCATTAGGCTGGATTACCTGTAAATTTTGGATATCTATTTCAGTACTCTTTTGCGTGCTTGAGCATTAAGGTGTGGTTATATTTCACTGTTAGAATATATGTTGTACCGGGATACCACACTTGGAGTCGATTTGACCCTCAAGATAATACTTGGCTACTAGTTAGTCTGTGTGGCATACCTGGTGAGCACAGGGGTTTTGTTTCACATTTTTGTGAAGTGGTTTACAAATGCAACGTTGAATTTTTGGTAAGTATGTAGCTCTACCGAGCTGCTGCTTTCTTTCTTAAAGAAACTGCCAAACTTGGCGTATTTGGGTCCGCAGTCGGAAGTATGGATCATGTATTAATTCCTTCCTACACAATTTCTAAAGTAGCCTGTGGAATGACTCGGTGAAGTCTGAATTCACGTATGGAAATAGGCTGGCAATTTGCGATAGCTACATCAGTCGGTCTTCCATGCCGATCAAAAAAAAAAAAAAAAAAAGTCGGTCTTCCTTGAAAGGCTGGTAGTGTGGGCTTTAAATTCTACTCTGGATAGGTAATTCCATAGAAAGATGTTTTCGTCACATGTTTGGTATACGATTTTTGTAACTGTTTTTACATTTATATTCTCTTCGAACACGAGGTAAACCCAGCATCCACAGAATCTACATACGACCACCATTAACAAGGAAGACGACCGATAGCATGAACAAGGGAGCAAAATAGTATACTCTTTCCCAATACAAATAAAGCATCTTCAACACTATACAACTTCTGGCCAGTTTTCACTTGGGCAGCCTTACAAACAAGCACCAAGGTCCACAATCTGAGAACGGGACTTGGCACGCTTTCTTTGCAGTTTGCACTAGCAGCCTTGTTAATGAAGTTCATAGATGGGACTTTTGTTGCATGTACATTTTGGCAACAACAATCCCTCCAAAGATAACGATGAGAACTTTCAGTTTCAAGATAGAATTACAAAAAGATAAGATAAAAGACAAAGTATATGCGGATATGATAGAAACCAAAGAAACATAACGACTACGACTAGTGAAGGTACTCAGGGTTCACTCATATAGCAAGTGAAAACCATTATTCCCCTGCACCACCACCCATATCCACCATAAGTTCTTCCATACAATTTCAATAACAGGAACCCTGGTAAAGAAAAAGGCAAAAAATAGCAAAGACCTGGATAGAACACTTCAGTGTTTCACCACTATCGTGCTGTGGCACTAGGAATCGCTAAAGTAGCAATACCAGTCTCAACAATCTGAAGCCCACCTGTTGCCAGTCTTCTAGTAAGCTCCTCGGCTTCCACCTTCATCACATCCCTCCTCATTCCAATATCAGCAGCATATCGACTTGCACAGTACACTCCTATGGCAGTCGCAGCCATTCCATAAATGTTAGTTGTGACTAAGCGGAGCGGAGTTGATAGAACTGCAGCAAGTGGCCCGCCAATAATAGAAACTGCTTGCCCACTCTGACCCATTGTCCCTTGATCAATTACAAGCAGACCCGTCTTACAGTAAATGGCAAAATCTTCGCAGTTGTTCTTGAAGACATTGTAACATCCAAAGCCATTGATGAGCAAGTAGGTTGCTCGGTGAACGCAAATCTCATCTCCATCCGAAACTGCAAGAGTGCATGTTCCACCACGTGCTTTTGCAAGAAATAGAGCAGGGGTAACAGAATACTCGAAACGATACAGAATCCCACCAGAAAGGAAGCAGCTGAGGCAGGAGGATACAACCCCATGACCTTCTTCTGCCTGATGGCAGACAGGGCACGGGATTTGAGATCGGGTTGGTCCAGAGCTTACCAAAATATAATCAAGTACTGTCCCTGTTCCTACTTCTTGGCCTCTTCCTCTAGTGAAGTGAATGACTTTATCATCCCCAACATAAATACCTGCATCCAAAAGATGATGAAATTTAGGACGTTGTCAACAATATGCACTATGAAAATAACCTAATAAAAACTTCAGTACTACACAAGAATTTTCCAAACATATGAGAGAGCAACTTATCAATGATCAGACCTAATTTATAATTAACTTAACTAGAGATCCCAACTTTTACTACACTATATGTCAATTTTTTTTATCAATTAACTGAATCACAAAACTTCACACAATCCTCCATTATGTAGATACTAAGCAAAATACCCTAATATGAACACATCGTTTGACTCCGGTAAAATACATCACGACAAGTATTCGAGAATATTAATCTCCATACCTTGACCTTTAACCCTCAACCTGGAGAATGATTTATCTGCTGGTGTTCTTACTTAATCAAATACACATTCTATAAATAATACAAATTCACACTCCATAAATGATACGGGAAACTCTTACTTGGCATCTTTTATTTTACACCTAACAACAATCCATTTAAGCAAAAGAATTCAACTATTCAAGGTAAAGGACATTTGAAGCCATCCAATTTAGAATTTAAAATGGCATAAGCCTCTCTGCGTTGAAGTGCCGCTGAGAAGCCGGAGTCCAAAACTCATCACCATCCTAATGCCTACAGTGACCATTAAAAAAATAAAACAACATAAAAGTAAAAATAATGGCAAATACAGAGCAGACTACTGATCATGGTTGGTATCCTTCATCCCCAAATTGTTTCACAGCATATTCCCATCAAAAAGAAATGTTCATACCTAAACTACAAAACAACCCAATTCCTAGGGTAAACTTGGTGCAGAATCAAAATCCATCAAAAAAACACTAATTCATGAGAACCTAAAGAAACTCACATAATATTATAATACAATAATTGAAGAAGAAAAAGCAAACAAAGGTATAGAAAAATGTAACAAACCATGATGAGCATAGACATAAGCAGTCCTCCATGAGTAAATATGATCCCCTGGTTTCAAACTCTCTTTGGTAATTCTATTTGATAGCAATCCCATCTCTCTCTCGCTATGAGTCTTGGAAGCGAATGGGATTCTGAAAGAAAGAATATGGAGGATGATCAATAATTTGGTAAAGGAGCTCCTCCTCCTTTCTTTTTTCTTTCCTATTTTATGTTTATGATGATGATGTAGGAAGAAAAAAAGCGTGAAATGAAGAGAATAACGGACCTTCTTATCTGCCTTGATAACCGTTTTGATTCTATTACATAATTACCCTCTCTTTGACTTAAAACAGTGAATTTCTTTTGACCAAGATGCGGAGGTTGACTCTTTAATTTCATGACAGGTCAGCATTTAAGATACTGCGGAGGTAGATCTGAGCCGTCGAGAGGATTGATCAGAAGATTCTTTTGCAACTGGGGTTTGAATAGACGGATGCGATTAGTGACAGAGACTTTAGGTATGGGATAGGTTTTGGATTCATTGTAATCTTAGTGGCGAAGGAACTTTGTCTTTTAGTGTTACCTGATCGTCAAATTAGGGTTATATTCGTCTTTTAGGTCATTGAATCTGTTACCTCACGTTTGTCAGAAACCGTGTGTTGATGGTGTTGCCGACGCTTATAGTGTACGAGGAGAGATCGACAGGTGTGATTGAATTTGTCTTTGTCATCGTAGAGGCCGGTTCCGCCCCATGTCAAAATATTCTACTTGCCATACCAGGTGCATGGCAAGTTAGTCCCACAAAACAACTGATTCGTTTGCTAATTTGTCTGCTGCCCGATTGGCTTCCCTGTATGTATGAGTGAGTCTTACTTGTGGGATTGTCTCCATTAGCATGTTGATTTTTTGCGTCATGCCCTTTAAGTACCACGGTATGTCGTTGCTGTTTTGTATTAGGTGCACTAAGGCTGAAGAATCAACTTCGAATCAAACCATAGGCCATTCTTGTTGTTTCACCATTTTTGTTGCCAATAAGAGTCCCCAAGTTTCTGCTACTATTGACGTTGTTATACCTAGTGGGGTTGCCATAGCCAATTTGATGTGTCCTGTACTAGTCCTTCCGATACATCCTGCTCCTGCCGGTCCCGGATTGCCTCTAGCCGCTCCATCTGAGTTTATTTTGATCCATTGATGTGTGGGTGGTTGCCATTTGATATGTATTTCAGTTTCCACTATTGTTGTTGTTGTGCGAACCTGTGGTTGTTGTCCTGAGTAGATTGGGGCGAGATGTTGTTGTGCCTAGTGGTATTCTGCAAACATTGTTCGGATCACGCTTTTAAGTTGGTTGGGTGTTTGTTTCTTTCTTTGGTAAACCTGCTGATTGCGTCCTAGCCAAAGGTGCCAAATAGTGTATCCAAAAATCGTTTTTTAGTTGTCGGAAGATTGGTTGCTAGTATTTCCCAGAGATTGTTTGGTTTAGAGGGTGTTTGGTTTGTGTTTAGGCTTCTCGGTAAATGGGTGATGATCAGATTCCAGAGCTCTGTTGCTTGGTTACACTTGAAAAAAAGATGTTGTTCCGTTTCTCTATGGAGTGTGCAGACTGGACATAGGTTGGTTGGGGTAAGATTGATGTGATGTAGTTTGTCGAAGGTTGGTAATCCTTCTAAGCCAACTTTCCATAAGAAAAGTCGGAGTTTTGGCGGGCATTGTAAATCCCAGATGGGTTTGTAGTCCACATGGTCGGTGAATGTGTTTGATGGCGTTGTTGCTGGTTGGTTTGGTGTTTGTGGAAGGTTGTTGGTGATGGTTGTATATCCAGTTTTTGATGTGTACTCTCCCGTTTTCGAGTGTGGCCAAGTATATCGATCTGGGGTAGGCTGGTTTGGAAAATGTATACTGATGATTTTCTGTGCTGTGTTCTGATCGAAGGATTGGAAGATGAGTTGGTGGTTCCATGAGTTTGACTCTGAGTTGATGAGAAACGCAACTGGTGTATCTTGTGGTAATGATGTTATTATTGGAGATTCGTTTTTAGGTATCCAATTGCTGTGGATGTTTGTTGATTGTCCATTGCCGATGATTTTGAAACAATTCTCATGCAAAACAGAAATCAAATTAGTTAAACCTTTCAAATGTGGGCTTGCACTTGGTGGTGTTGGGCTGGTGCTCAGATGGTCCAGGAACGGTGCATTATGAAGATATTTGTCATCGCACATCTTCTGCCAGATCGATTGCTGGTTTGATTGTAGCTGCCATGCTCTTTGAGTAATAATGCCTGATTGTGTTGCTTACTCATTCTGATGCCAACTCCGCCGTCTTTCTTTGCTCGAGCTAGTTTTTCCCATCCGATTGGATGCATCTTCCTGGTTTGGTGATTGTGTCCCCAAAAAAAGTTTCTGGTGATTCTATCCAACTTTTTGTGAACATGGTCTGGAAGCATTTGAGTTTGCATGATGTGGTTAGCAGTTGGTATGAGTGATGTGTTGATCAATACTAACCTGCCTGCCTGGTTCACACATTTTGCGATCCAACCTTGGGCTTTTCGTTGGAGTCTTTCTAGAAGATCCACATGTATGTGAGCCGAATATCTCCCCTTTTTGAAAGTGATCCCTAGGTATTTAGGGGGTTCAGTGGTTGGGGTGATATGGAAAAAATCCTCCAGCTGTTGATATTGTGTAGGCCATAGTTTTGAACTAGACTTGACTTCTCCCTATTTATTTCTTGGCCTACGGATGTTGAGTAGGATTGTAGAATTTGTTGCAGGACATTGCATGTGTCAGGTTTGGACGTACAGGTAATTAGAAGGTCATCCGCATACATCAGATGGAGGATAGGAGGACCTTTCTTGGATATTCTTAAACCTTGCAGTTTGCCTTGCATCTCCTGTTTGGCTAGGTTTGTAGAAAGAATCTCGACACAGATTATGAAGATATACGGTGACAGTGGATCGCCTTGTCAAAGCCCTCTCGTTGGTTTGATATGTCCTTGAGACTTACCATTAATGTTGATAGCATAAGTGACAGTGGTGATGCAGGTCATGATGTAATCGACAAATCTATCTGGGAAGCCCATTTTTGTGAACGTAGCTTTTATGAACCCCCAATCCAAGCTGTCGTATTCTTTTTTGATGTCAAGTTTGAGAGCCACCTTTGGATATTTAGTTGGAGCCGAAGTTTTTATGTGGTGGAAAAGTTCAGCAGCTAAAGAGATGTTATTATGGATTGCTCGGTTAGGGACAAACGCACTTTGGAAGGGGCTTATAATATTGAAGGATAGGCCTTAATCTGTTCACCAAGATTTTTGCAATCACTTTATAAACCACGTTACATAGACCGATTGGTTTGAGTTTTGCAGGAGTTGTGGGGTTTGGATTTTTAGGTATAAGGGTGATGTGGGTATGGTTTAACGAGTATTGGAGATGGTTGTGGGTAAAGAAATCTTCAATCATGTCCCATAAGTCCGAATCAGTTATATCATGAAGTTCTTTATAGAACTTACCCGTATAGCCGTCGGGTCCTAGAGCTTGCTCCGATCCAATAGACTTTAAAGCCATTTTGAATTCCTTAAAGGTGATTGGTGCTAATAGTTTGCTGCATTGGTTTGATGATAATCTCGGTTGGAAATCTTCGAAAAGAGTCCAATCAATTGTTGTGGGAGGTGCCATGTATTGATTATCAAAAAAACCAATAATGAGGTCAGCTACTTGTTGTGTAGTTTCAGTCCATGTCCTTGTTCCGTCATTAGCTGATGGATGTGGTTGTGCCTTCTGTGTATCGAAGCTTGTGTGTGAAAATATGTGGTATTTAGATATCCTTGCTGCAGCCAGAGCACTCGAGATCATTGTTTCCAATACACCTCTTGGAAGTATGCTAGTGCCAAATGTGTGTTTCGAGCTTCTTGTTCTTTCTTGAGCCAAAAAAGAAGAGACGAGCCTGATAAGATTGCACATAGGTGTTGCGCTTGTTGGACTGAATGTTCCGCCGCTTTAATGAGGGATGGTAAATGTCCAAAGATTTCTTTTTCCCATTGTTGCATACGTGCCGCCGTACAGTTTTGCTTGCATAGGAAGTTTTGAGCCGGTATTGGGTGATGAATCTGATTCCAAGCAGATTCGACCATCTGTTTGAAGTGGGGGTGAAGGAACCACATATGCTCCATTCTGAAAGAAGGTGGTGTTGCTCGAGACATTGATTGTTGGTTTAGAATTAGTGGAGCGTGATCTGATGAAATGCGTGGGAGGTGTTAAATGATTGCATCTTGGTGTGAAGTTAATCATTCCTGATTACACATTCTACGGTCTAACCTTTCCATGATGAATGCATCTCTCGTTTGTCTGTTGGTCCAAGTAAAAGGGTCACCTTGAAATCCTAGGTCTATGAGCCCAGTTCGATTGATCATGTTGATGAAGTGTTGGGTCTGTGATGAACTGACTTGAGTTCCACCTTTTTTCTCATCTTGACAGGTGATATCATTGAAATCTCCCATTAGTACCCATAAAAGGGTGTGGAGAGGAATTAAGTTCTCAAAGTTATCCCAAAATTCTTTTCTAGCAGGCGGATGAGGTGGTGCGTATATTCCAATGAATAACCAAGTATTTGGAGAAGACACAGACAATACAGAAACATGGATGCAGTTTTGATATGCTATCAATACTTGGATTTTCAACTGGGCTTTCCACATCAAACATAACCCTCCTTGTCTTCCATTACAGGGAATAACAAAACAATCATGAAAACCCAACGATGAACAAATATTATGCATTTTAACACCAGAAGCTAAAGTTTCATATAAAAACAGTAAAGATGGATGAAAACTACGCGTATACTCACGTAGTTTAAGAACTGTCAATGTGTTGTTCACACCTTGATAGTTCCAATCCAGGTGATTCATGGTTGGTGCGAATGTTGGTTTCTACCAACAAATCGCTTGCCTTTGTCTCTCGGTCCTTCTACTGCTTCAGTCTCTTCCTTCAGAGATAGATGCCAGCCAGGTTTGGTTTGATTGGGTAAAAGTTTGTTTGAGGAAGCTATTGGGGGATGAGGATGGATGGTGTTATCTGGGTGAAGATATCGGGTTGATCTTGGTTTTATGACTCTGTTTGTTGGTAGTTCAAGCTGTGGTTGGGGTTGTCTAGTAGATTGGGGGATGAGGGAATCAACAGAGACATACTTTCGATCCTTTGGTGCTGGAGGAGGGGTAGCAAAATCTTGAGTTGGTGGAAGATCAAGGTGTTGAGGGATAATCTTTCTTGGTGGAATGACCTTTCTTTTGTAGGTTTTGAGGAGGGTCGGAGTCTCAGGAGATGGTGGTATGAAATGGTTATGTGTGACCTTCACATGTGGCTAGCCTTCATTGTTGGTCACCACAATGTTAATTTTAGCATGTTTTTCTTCCAACAAAGCTTCAATTAGTTTGATATAACTTGGGTTGAAGAAATGATGTAGTGAGTTGGGCCTTGTTGTTGAAGGTGTAAAAATTGGGTCTTAAGCGAAGTTTGATGTTTGTGGTTGTTGAGTATGTGAAGGGCCCGCAGAGGTTGAAGGTGATGGTGTAGAAGTGCGTGGAAATAACCGAAATCTGCCAGCATCTTTGATAATTGCTTCTCCAATAGGTACGCCAAAATGAATTGGGCCCCCACAGGATGATTTTATCTGAAAATTGCTACTAGTTCCTTCATTCCCGCTGAGTATTGGTGATGTGTCAGTCAAAACATTCTTTGAACTGTGTGTTTCAAAATCATTCTTTTTTGTCGCTATCAGTTCTTTTCCAGGTGCATGGACTGAGTGTGTATGTGCATGGACTGATGGTGCCGGCTCATTACAAGTATTTGTAGCAGAAACTGTGTCATAGTCCTTTTGCAGCCTGTTTTGTGGAACTGGGGTCCAGTGTAACCCTAATTTTTGCAAGATAGAAGACAGCCGAGATGGAACCGATTTTTCAGTTGGCTCACTCACATGAGTTGCAGGACAAGTCGCTCCCTGAGTTGGATCAGTAGTGGATTGGGGATTCTCTTCATGTAACTGTTCTTGCCTTCTGCATGGTGCACTATTGATCTTCTCATGGTGGGAACTAGGTTGAGAAGATGAAGAAGTTCCACCTGAAAAAAAGTTAGAAGACGAAGATGATATGAAACCCATCTGTTTGGGTTTAGGGTTTTGAGCTCTCATTTTCCCATTTAGTTTATGGTATGGGAATTTTGGGAATTTTGTGTCTTGCAATGCATGTTCATAACTGATAAAGTTATGACAGTTTTTGGTTACATGTCCTATGAATCCACACCTGTAACAGAGTGTATGGAGATACTCATAGGCGAATTGGACCCAACACAGTCCTCGGATATTTAGTAGTACTCCAGGAGAAAAAGGTTTCCTTAAATCCATTTCCACTTTTGCTCTAACTGGTTTTCCATCAAGATCAGCTTCGATGAACTTACCTGTCTCTCCCATAAGTTCTTCAATGGAAGTTTCATCTTCAAGATATTTGGGTAAATAAAGCAATTGAATCCATAACACGACTTTAGTAAAACATGAAGTTGGATTATTTTGGTACTTACCCCAATCCTCAAATAACATTACCTGATTTTCGATGATTCGAGTTTTATGAGCTAATAACATCTTTTTGTCGCTCTCATGGTACATGAAGATCTGGTACTCCGGTATGTTGGTTACCGTTTGAATGTGCTCAAAATAGAGAGGGTGCCAGTTCTTTTTGATGGCAGCTTTGAGAATATCATATGGCATTCTGTCACCTAGTTCATGAAGAACTAGACATTTGCTATGATGGGCATGCATGAGGTCTTGCATATGTTCCGTTAATTGGAACTTTTTGGGGGTGATTCTGAGAACTTTTAGTAGAAAGGTGATTTTTTATGTTTATTTGAAAAGGAGCTTGAAGCTTTTGATTTTGATTTTGGGTGTTCTTTTCACTATCTTCCCAAGGACTGAAGTGCGATGATGATGGTGAACTTTGTTCTTTCTTGTTGGAAAAAGTGGACACAGATGATATGAAAGAAGATGAGGTTGTAGATGATACCGAAGCTTGGTTAGAAGAAATAAAGTTGATTGAGGAAGCTTTGGAACTAAGGTTGGCAGGATTGAAATCATTGTGATTTCCTTTAGATTTAGATTCCTGTGAAAGTTTATCCAACGTGGGTTTGGATGTCTTAGGTGGATGAAATTGCTTGGGTGAATTTTCTGGGAATGCATTGGTGAAGGAGGTCAGTAGGACTCTCTCCATTGGATCTTGATGAAAGGTGGTGTTGCACAACAACAAGGGTTTGGTGATTCTAAATTGGTGTTGTGAATTGATCCAATTGATCCATCTTGAAGGTGTATTCGACTATAGATGATTGATATTGATTGTGATCTCAATTTTCTAATCTTCTTAGGAACGCAAACCTTGTTCAAGCGGTTGAATCAATAATTTTTTTCTCTTCTCATCTTTGGTTTTTGGTTGGTTTCTCTCTTATATCTCAGTCTCTCCATGAATCTGTTCTCTTGTGAAACTCAAACTCTAATATATGTTCTTCAGATTCTACGTTTTCATTTTATTTTGTTTTTCAGAATTTTTGTATGTCTGTCTGTCTGTCTTGTGGGAATATGGAGATTACATGATTCACGTTGATGCATTGTATGTTGCCTCTTGGTATGTAAATGAGTCCCTGATGAGCGGTATTATCTAATTCATTTACAATAGAGACTCTATACCTAACTATTTTCTGAATATCGCTCAATATTGTTGGTATCGCCAGCGTTCGACTCAATATCGACATCAACCGACTTTGTAGCGCCTATAAATATCACGCCTCCTTTCCCATTCTTCTTAGCACCTTCTTTTCTTTGTTCTAAACAAAATTCTTTAATTACTTCCTTCCAAATATAAGCGAGAAAGGATCTACTAGCACCCCATCTAATGGATAAAATTATGTGCCGGACAAAGAATATGAGTTCCAACATGTTCGAAAACTAGCTGATGATGGTGTACTCCCTATGCATATATCTAGCCATCCAGAACGAGTTAATTAAGTCGCTCTAAAAGGTGTGTGGTCTGAGTTCCGTACGGTGTTCAGGTTACTTCCCTCTTTTGTTCAAGACAGAAAATATCCTTGGTGGCATTTATATGATATACAACCTAGAAACCATAGGACTCAATAGTTCGAGTTATATTCGAATGATGGTGGAAGACTACAAATGCATTCTTTTTCAAAAAAAAAAAATGTGGTAAGTTTGTTTTTTCTTGTAAATAAATTTATAAATTTTGTTTTGTTTTTAGTTTTATAAAAATCAACAAACTCTAATTATGAATACGTTGTTAAATAGGAGTTACACTGTTCGATTTGTACATGTTGAGGGGAATTCAATGTGAAGGAAATTTACTTCCATTTAACAAACTAAAATGGGAGTCGGAAGATAGATGAAAAGTAGACTTCCTTTATACTCAAATGATCTAGAAGGAATTCAAGCATATAGACAAATAAAAACATATGGATTAAAGGTGGCTGGGTTGAAAAGTTTTTTACAATGTTATTCTAGGAAAATTAATCAAGACAGGTTAGATAATAAACAATATTTGTACCCTGAACACTATGAAGAGCTCGAACGTGTGTTTGTGTTGTGGACAATAGGTAAATATCTATTTCCAAATGCTAGCTCAGTGGTGCTAATTGGTTTTCTCGAATCATTAGAAGATTTAGAGCAAGCACCATAATATGGCCGGGGGTATCTAATTTTATCATAAATTTACATAGCCCTCGGTAATTGCTCGACGTGTGTCAAAGAAATCTTGGGGAGTGTTGGAGCTAAGAACCAATATTTTACACACTATTTATCTTTTATTTTGACATAGTATGTAGTAACCAACAATGTTATTATTTTCAATATTGGTGGTGTACATATTTCCGTGTTTGTGAACCTTCTCTTTACAATCACACCAATGTTTTACGATGCCGATTATTGGAAAAAAGAAAAGATTGAAGATGGTCAACATTCTTCCTTTGTTCAGAGGAATCAACTGTTGAGTAAGACAAGCCTTAACCTTGTTCAGATATCATATGCAACAATACCTTAGTTCGAAGAAGTGGAAGCCCAGAGAATGGTGAAAGACTACTTCTTCAGTTGCAGAGAAGAATGGTGTTAGAGCACTGCTCAGTCGAACTCGCAAGCGTTGCTATCTCAAGCTTGTTTGTCAAATTTAGTTGATCAAAACGTCTTGATTTCTAGTCTACTTACAGCTATGTCTAGGAATATGATATAATGTGTACTTGAGCTTTAGACTTCACGACGTTCATCGATTGAAGACGAAGATCTACTGAGGAGAGATTGGAGGAACTTCATCAACAAAAGGTATATGGAGAATAAAACTTATCTATCACTCAGAAGTCTATTCTATTCTATCTTCTAATGAGACTAAGTCGTACATTTATATAAACTTTTACATTATACATATTTGATATTTTGAGATGAGTTTATCTCGCTTATCTATTTATCGAAATATGTGTTGGAAGCTTTTTAATTTAACCATGTTCATCATTATTCTTGACGAGTTTAGTTGGAAATAATTTATTTGTTGGAAACTAAATATTAAGTCAAAAGATGATCATGTGGAAATTTCCTTGAAACATCTTACATGATTTGTGTGAGACAATCATTTGATGTCGACTTGGAAAGTTTCGTATTGATCATTCCATCACTTGAAAATTACTTGAAGCTAGTGGTTTGTGTGAGATAGGCATTGTCGTCTTCTAAGGATGTTTCAATGATTGAAATATGAGTTTAGAACAATTGACCATGTCTGGATACAACACGATATGCATACCTAGTATGCGAACTGTATTATTATGATTCAGGTCCGGGAACGTTGTTTGCGTACCTAGTATGCAGACGGTTTAACTGTAAAGGTCTGAGAACCTTGTTTAGTACCTAGTATGCGAACGGTTCTACCTGAGTTGGGTCCGGGATGGTTGTTCGCGTACCTGGTTTGCGAACGGTTGGACAAGCCAAGGTCCTGAGCTGTTGTTCGCGTACCTGATTTGCGAACACAGTGGTTAAGTTCTAAAATCGGTTAAGTATGATTCCCCAATCGGTCGAATGAATTTTCCACGGATTTTTGATTGAACACTGTCGAAACTGCAGTTTTTCTGAAAACGTGTTTCCTGTCCTGTTTGTCGCGACTGTTCCACACAGATGGGTACCTCATTACTGTTGAAAATCATTTTTATGTTAAAAAGGACTTTCTTAGATTTCCAAAGAAACAAAAATTGATAGATTTCATCACCCAATGATTTATGTACGATTTTTTTACTATAGACTATCAAAACTGCATTTTCTGAAAATGTATCTGCTATCCTATTTTGTCGAGACATTTTGATAAAACTACAAACCTTCTCACCATTTCTTATTATTTTTATGTTAAAGGGGGTGATTTCAGCTTTCCAACGAGACCAAATTTGCTGTATCCCGTTACCTAATGAATTTTCTACGAATTTGTGATTATGAGTAGCCAAAACTGAAAATTTCTGAAAACTTGACTCTTGTTCTGACTTGTCGTGACCTTTCAACTACGTCACAAACGTTTTTACCTTTGGATTTCATTTGTATGTTAAAGAGGGATTTCCCAGGTTTCTAATGAGACCAAATTTACTTAATTTCGTCGCATAAGGAATTTTGTACGAATTTTTGATGTAAGGCTATCAAAAATGAAATTTCTGGAACATCTCAGAATTTATAGTTGGGTTTTATGCTCTAGTTGTTTCAAGTTGTTGCCATATATAAAACTCTTATTTACTTGCTGGTAAGTATCACCATCCACTTTGATAGCACTTAGGCACACCTTTTATGAATTATGAATGACCTTACTCTTGGTGTTTATGTTATTACGTGCTTACGATTTTGGATTCTCTTCTCTTTAGTCATGATACATGCTTCTTGACAAGTGGCGTATCTTCTGAATCAGATTTTGATTTCGAAAATAGTTTACTGGTAAGGTTCAGAGAATGCTGCCGACATTTATATTTAAGTATGTTTTAAGTTATGGATTTACGAGGTTCTCCGGAGCTTGGTTTGTGATGTTTCCGTTGTGACAACCGGATTTGGAAACTAGAGAACTCTATTATAGGATCTTCGGGCCTTAAATGGCACCCCATCTACGGATGGCAACCCGGAAGACCGTTTGTTTGATAACGGTGGCTGGTATCGGACTACCCTGACGTTGGCACTGGCCATATAAATAGTAGAGTGATTTTATCTGAATTTAATCAACTGGCAGCTTACAAATGCTTATGAACAAAAGCTTTACATTTAATTTGCTGAATTTCATATTCTAGTTTGATGCTCTATTGTTGCTTTTAACTATCGGCATTTCATATGTATATCTCCGGCATTCGTTTACGATTATACCTCCTACTGGGCCGTGGGCTCACCCCGTTTTGCTTTGTTTTCCCACAGAGTTTGGAGGTAGCTCGATGTAGTAAGCTGAGAAAGGCTTACGGTGTGGAGATATGGACACAATGTGGTATATAAATTGTTGTCCTTGTATATATATATATATCATGGGTTGTTTTGGGGTAGTCATGTGGGAACTGAATTATGTTTTCGTTTCGTCTTTTGTTTTGTATAAATTATGGTCTGATATTTTTTTGATGTATACGAGACTGCATTTGAAACCTCTTTGTTGAAAAATTCCAATCTAGTGCAAAAAAAATTGAGATTTAATTTTGGACAAACTCTGCTATATAGTTTTGTATTAACATCTATTTGTATGACTACAGTTCATAATACCTTGAGACTCATTTGAACTAGCTAGAACTGTGTACAAAAATGTTTGTGTAAACTGTTGCTTAAGTATATTGATGTGTTATGGATTTGTTTTCTCCCGTTGCTCTTTTATTCATTTACATTTATTTTCTTTTCTTTCGAGTGACGCGCCAGGGGTTTGGCCTTGCTGATTGGTTTGAAAACAACCATTAGAAGGGAAATTTTCTGGTGCGTTACAATTTTCGTACCTTTGCCAATTTATATTGACAAAAAGGGGAGAATTGTTTTGTAGTTCACACTACATATACAAATGGTTTACGGATCATTATGTAAGGGGGAGTGGTTTTCATTGTGAGATGAAGTATTGACTAAGGGGGAGTGATACATATCACCGTAGTATTATTGTCAAAGTTGTTATACAATTGAACTTTGATGCTGTGTAATAATACTATGATGGATCTTCAACATGTACAGGATGAACACACGCATAGTTGAAGAACCAAGGAAATCAAGCATGTCGGATTTTGGAGCTGTAATGCTTTTAACAAGTACAATCCATATGTAAAATGGTTTTGTCACTAAAATTGACAAAGGGGGAGATTGTTAGAGCATTGCTCGATTGAACCCACTAGCGTTGGTATGTCAAGTTAGTTGTCAATTTTAGTTGCCAAAATACATTCTTGATTTAGTATATTAAAGATAGTTTCGGACTAGATTAAGTCTAAGAAGTAGAATCGAAGCTATTCTTGAAGGATGAAGTTTGAAGACTACAAGAAGACATCAACAAGAACTTCATCAACAAAGGTATTTGGTAATTGATTTCATTTGGATTCTTGTTCAATTCTACCTTTCTAATCTATCGAAATAAATGCTCACTTTATGGAACAATTCCTATGATGGTAAATGTACATTTATGTATATATACTTGAGGTTATTTGATTCACGACTTTGGTGACAATAACCTTTATCCCTAGAAAGGATCTCATGTTATAGTGAATGAGCTTACTAATTCAACGAGCCAAGAATCACTCAATTCCGAGTTATAACGATGAAGTTATGAGTGATTTTTTAAAGTAACAATTATAAGCGTTGTTGTAATTGTTACGGTTCGTTAGTAGGAAACAATCCACGAACTGTTTGTAACGGTTCACGGACTTGAGCCCAATTACGTGACTAGAAGCCATTTTTGGTTAAGTTTTTGATGTTTCCTTATCTAGGCAAGATAGCTATTACTCCAAACATATTTGATTACCATATTAAAGTGTTTGTGATTCCTTCCTAAGATAAATTGTGATTTATTCACATAAATACAATATTTGCTAAATTAATTAATTATTTAATTATTTTGGCAAGAGTTGTAACTTAGGAAAGACTCCCAAAATCAGGAGAGTCTTGAAAAAGGAAAATATCTTTGCTTAGCTTTCAAGTTACCTTTCACTATAAATAAAGGGTTTGTGAGTGTTACACGTTTTTCATCCCCTTTAGAAAATTGGTGTAAGCTTCATAAGGTTGTTTTCCATGTCTTCTGTTCTTCGTGAACAAGAGTGAGATAAAAGTCTTTGTATTAGGGATCACAAAGCCGAGTTGGATTTAATATTCGTGATTGATTATACAACTTGTAATCTAGGTTTTTCACCTCTTGTCTATTCTAAGGTCTTCTCTTCTGATATAAGACCATTCAAGAGGTGTCGATCATAAATCCTAGGTTTTGATAGATTTCAGTTCTCGATCGTATACCAACAATTGTTAGTCGAAATCGGAACTAGAAAGAAAAACTTCGATTAAGGTATCTCGTAAAAATCCTTAAGAAGTTTTAAACAAGATATCTCTAGATTTATTCTAGTTGTTCTTGTTGTAGAATAATTAGGTTTCTCTTCCATTTATTGAGGAGTATAATAATCCCTAATCTACAAGTTTGTTTTGATATTACTTTTACCTAGTAATTGTTTTTCTCAAAACAAACACAAGATTTACATCTAAAGGGAAATTGATTCGGAGTTTTGTGAAAACAAAAGATCGAGAAGTATCAACAGTGTTGTTGTATCTTCTGAAGAGAACTTTATTCTGCCAGAAGATTTCCGGGAATAACTTCTAAAGAGAATTTGTGTTCTGCTAGAAGTTATACGAGAAGAATTCCTAAAGAGAATCGGTGTTCTTCTAGGAGTTCTATAAGTGCTTGAATACAGCTAAAGAAGGTATTACATATAGTCCGAATAGGTAGTAGGAAATTGGTGTAACAGCTTATAATTAGTGTGTGTTTATTCTGGACTAGGTCCTGGGGTTTTTCTGCATTTACGATTTCCTCGTTAACAAAATTTCTGGTGTCTGTGTTATTTCTTTTCCGCATTATATTGTTTATCTTTATATTTGAAATATCACAGGTTGTGCGTTAATCAATCATTATTGATAAATCCGACCTTGTTTGTTGGATATGATTTTGACTGATCTTGGATATTGGTACCGTCCAAGTATTTCTCACATCAATCAGGCTCATAGATTTCTATCTGTTTGATTTGCTGATTGATTTGAGAAAAAGAGATGAACTCTTCAGTATTATTATTTGATTGAGTTTTCACTCTCGAAATATTATTGAGGTTTAGTCCATACAGGTTGCCAAACGAAATAATGGGTGTGGTTGTTAGACCCCCACTTTTTCACAATCAGTTGATAAATCCGACCTTGTTTGTTGGATATAACTTGATTGACACTTGGGCATTGGTATTTGGTACCGTCCAAGTTATTTCTCATATCAATCAGCCTCACGGATTTCTATCTGTTTGATTTTCTGATTGCATTGAGAAATAGAGATAAAGCTCTTTGATATATCTCTTGATTGAGCTCGCTTTTAAGTTGGTGCTCTCGGAATTATATTGGAGTTTAGTCTATACAGATTGCCGAACGAATTATTTGGTGTGGTTGTTATACCCCCGTTTTTTCAATTGGTATCAGAGCAGGCAAACACGATAAACCTGATAAGTTTGTGTTTATTGGATCCTAAAAGTTGTCCTAATGGTAAATCACTTTTGGAAACTTATTCTGTGCATCTGTAACGCACGCCAGAAATTCTTAAAAGTTGTTCAGAGTTTATTCTTTCCAAGACCTCTGGTTTCTCAAGATAATCTCGAGTCAACTAAGACAAAAATTTTAGCTAATGGAAACAACCGAAAGGAAAGGGCTTCTCTAAGAAAAATCGCAGCAAGAATTTTGTGAACAAAAGCTCAACGATATGGAATCTCACTAGATTGTTACTCAGTCTTTTCGAGGAATACTATCATGATGGATCTATCGACAAAGATCTATTTACAGCTTTTGAAGATACGTTTAAATTCTTCGAGCGACTTTATTCGATTAAGGATAAAGGTTATTCTGGTATTTGTTCCGATTCTGTTAAGTCATTTATTAATGATGTGCATACTGGTCTGGTTAACAACTCATGTGAAATCAATAAAAATATTTTTGCTGAGTGTGTTACAAGTTCCAAACATCGGAAAGGTTTACCCCTTAATCGTAAGAAGAAGGAGTTAAAAGAGATTTGTTAACCCTGAGTATCATCATTACTATGATTATACTTCTGATACATATCACAAATATAAACCTGAGATGGTGCGTGAGAAATATCCTGCCCATCTAGCTTCTTGGTAACAAGATTTGGCTCCACCCCATATGTATATATCTTGAGATGGGGCAAGTAATGGTTTGATTAGCTTTGTGATTTTTTATTTTGGGTTAGTTTTTCTTTAAAAAAAGGGGTATAAACTATTTTTGGTTTATAAGAAAAGCCTCTTTGCAGAATGTTTTTGAAATTTGACGGTATTCAATGTGTTGAGGAAACTCCAATGGTCTCATACCTTCTTTGTCAGAGTATTTATGCCATCTTGAGGATAAACAATGTTATGTAGTTCTCTATTATTTTATTTACCACACTGTGACGTGATGAAAATATCAATTATTCTTGTGCTCTGGATGTTTTTGAACGGTTCATTTAGCTAAGAATAAAAGTGATCTTCTTGTCACACGGATATAAAAATTCTTACAGTGTGCAAACCTTATGATTCAGGATTTGATCGTGGTTGTATAAACCATCTAGGAATTCTGCTTTTTTTTTATGGGACACGGTACCCGCACGGGTCCAAGCCCTCTAAAAGGGATATAAAGGTCCACGTACGTGTACCTTCTTCTTCCTAACTTCGTTCGCGTACGTGAACAAGGGTTTTTCTAGGGTTCGCATACCAGCTTCATTAAATCCTAATTGGAGGTCAAATAAAAAGGGGTGAAGGAAGATTTTTCTACAAGGAAGTTCATCAAGTAAGTTTCTTATCTTGTTCTCTTCTCTCAATTGTCTTTTGCTACTATAATGAGAAGATTTATTGTGATAATAAGAAACCAATGAAAAATACTAAAGGTCTTGATTCTTCCTCTCTCTCAAGTAAGATTGTTCCAAGTGACCAAAGACTCTATTAGAATAGTTTTCATCAATGATTCTAGTAGTAAGACCTTTGAAAAGATTTCTTCTAGTGGATTCATACTAGAGAAGCAATTGGTAAAGGAAAGTGGTCATAAAGATGATTTGATATGTTTTGAGAAGTATAATGTTGGTAACATCTTCAATGGTCTTGGTGAAGGATTTGACACTCTCACAAGAATTTTTTATGCTAACATCCATGATGTTAATCTTGATAACTTGATTTTCAAGACTATGATAAATAGGAAAATGATTGTAGTTGATAGAGAGTGGATTTTAAAGATTACCAAAATTCCTTTGGGTAATTTTCGTCTCTCCCTAGACCAAAAGGAGAAAGGCCATCTTGTGAAACCATTTCCAATGGTCTTTGTCGCAAAAATGTTGATTGGATAGAAGGGAAATTTCCTACCCAAGATATTAGTCTTGCTTTGAGGATCTTCGGAAAACTTGGCATCACTAATCTTTGTCCCTCCACGATTGAGAATTCTCGGTGGAGTCGTGAATTTGCGGAGTTGGTCTATTTCCTTGAAATAGATGCTCAAGGTCTTGATATTTGTGGATTTATCATTTTTCAAATGGTCTCGATGACGTCATCTAACAAGAAGTTAGGCTTTCCATGCTTAATTGGGAAAATATGTAATGCACATTCCGTTACTCCCATGGGAAACTCTATTGGAACTCCCAAACTAGTTCGTCCTTGTATTATCAAACGTATGAAGACGAATTTCTACAAAAGACAAAGATATGATACTCTAAACGGTTCTTGTGATCATACCACCTTGGGGCTTCTTCAACAAATTTACAAGGGTGTGTGTAAGGTCAATTCCAAGGTAAAATGTGTGCAAGAACAATTATGTGTGATTGCTATAAAATTTACCGAAATCAAGGAAGAAATGGATAGAGTTCAAGCCTCTTGGATTGATTCCGATGATGATGAAGATGATGATTAACTTCTTTATTTTTTGATTTTACTTTGTCTCGAAAACTTCTTATGATAATTTATTCTTATGTTTTAAGAAGGATAACTAGGGTTTGGAATAACAAATATTGTGATTACACATAGCTATTTCAACGATTTTCATCTTGCAATGTTTTTAGATTTATTTATTTAAATTCTAAGTTATTTGGAGGATGATTTTGCAGTATTAGTCTTTATTGATTTTATATATTGCAAAAATAGTTTACGGGATATGTGTGTTTACGTCCGTGAACTATGATTATCTCATATATGCTCAAAAGTTAAGTCTATTATGTCTTTATTCAAATATTGATAAAAAATAGAATGAACTTTTGAAAATTACGCAGTATTGATCTTTCCCTGATCCACTTTTATGTGTAAGTACTATATGCGAACGGTTTTAACTGTAAAGGTCCAGGAACCTTGTTTGCGTATGTAGTATGCGAATGATTCTACCTGAGTTGGGTCCAGGACGGCTGTTCGCGTACCTGGTTTGCGAACGACTGGACAGGCCAAGGTCCGGAGCTGTTGTTTGCGTACCTGGTTTGCGAACACAGTGGTTAAGTTCTAAAATCGATTAAGTATGATTCTGATACTCATGAACTAAAACATTTATGAGTTAAGGAATGCAATCTTTGCAAACTGTGACTTAATGTTCATGAATTAATTCTTGTATAAGTACTTTGTACGATTACGAATCAATCCGATTTTGTTTCAATTTGTTCATATATATTTCTATGAGACAGTGAACAATTGAACAACTATATGTGAAAAACATTTAGATTCATTTGATTATCTTTCATGATTGATTGATCATCATATTTGATCTAGAAGTGTTAGATGAATGTGGTTAAGACAAAAGTGTTTATATGGCTAACTTCGGTTAACCGTTATTGTGCCAACTCAATATACACGTTTAGGTACGGTTACATATATCTAAATGAAGGTATATTTTATTTGTGTGTAACAAGCTAAGACCATCTAACGGTAGAGATTAATTGCTTTATTTCTAAGCAGACTTAGCTTGAATCTTAAATCAGGATTTCATCTAAAGGTGAATAATGAATGCTTTGTTACTAAGCTATCTTAGCTTTGATTGTAAGTAACCCTGATTTGAAAGACTATATAAGGAAGAACTCTAGCAACTGAAAAACCTAATACCGGCACTTTCATGTGTCCTAGTTTCCTACTAGAGTCGATTCTCCTTTAAGGATTTAACCTAGGTTTTTCCCAAAACCATATTAGGTTAACGACTTGAAGACTTCATTTGGGATTCGTGAAGCCAGATCCAACTATTTTCTCTGTAGTTGCGTATTCTGATCTTACTTGTTCTATCATGTTAATTACTATCTTCCCTAAGGTTTGCTCGAGATTTATCTCCGATAGGTAAGATATAAAAAGTAATCACAAAGTTCTTCGTCTCAGACTTTGTGATTCCGTAATAACTTCTTCCACTACCATATAGTTAAGTTATTGTGAGGTGATTGATATTTCTAGGCTGCTCTTCGGGAGTATAAGACTGGATTATCAATTGGTTCCTGCTCACCTTGATTTATCATAAGATGGATCAAAACTTCATAGGTAATTCTGTGGGAGACAGATTTATCTATCAGAATATACTTATCTATGTGAGATAGATTTGTTTATAAGTCTTTGACTTTGGGTCGTAGCAACTCTTAGTTGTGGGTGAGATCATCTAAGGGAATCAAGTGCGCAAAATCCGGCGTGTAACTAGAGGCGTAAGGAACGCGACTGTACCTTAATCGGTGTGATACTTGGTTAAGGATCAACTACATTCCAGTCCGAAGTTAACTTGTCGTAGGCCAGTGTCTATAGCGGCTTAATACATTATGGTGTTCAAATCTGGACTAGGTCCCGGGGTTTTTCTGCATTTACGGTTTCCTCGTTAACAAAATTTCTTGTGTCTGTGTTATTTTTTTACCGCATTATATTTGTTTATATGATTGAAATATCACAGGTTGTGCATAGTTCAATTAGTTGATAAATTCGACCTTGTTTGTTGGATATAAATTGATTGACACTTGGGCATTGGTCTTTTGTACCGTCCAAGTTATTTCTCATATCAATCAGGCTCACGGATTTCTATCTGTTAGATTTGCTGATTGCATTGAGAAATAGAGATAAAATTCTTTTATATATCTCTTGATTGGGCTCGCTTTTAAGTTGGTGCTTTCGGAGTTATATTGTAGTTTGGTCCATACAGATTTCCGAACGAATTATTGGGTGTGGTTGTTATACCCCCGCTTTTTCAAATGGTGATATCCCTGAACCCCTATCCAAGTTAAGAGGTTTATCGAGATGAATGAGATAAATTGATAAGGGATGGTCCACATTGGGAACAAGCTGAAAATTTGACCCAGGAGCCGAGTTCTAGAAATGATTACCTTTATTGGTTTAAACTATTTTCAAGCCCAATATTGTTATGCAAATGCAAAATTTGGGTCGGATGGATTACCTAACTTTAGGTAGGATGATACTTGGTGATGATTATCTTCCTTCCCAACTTTAACTAGAGACGGACGACGCATTTCACAACCTAGTCAAGCGGGTTCATCGTGGACAATGCCACCATTTTCTTGGGACGTAGAGACTCTATCTATGTCTGGAGATATTGTTACTGTTCCGATTGTTCATTGTGCACTCTAACAGACTTATCCATACTATGAGGTAGTGAAAAGGCAGGGGTACCAAGTACACCACCAAATTTTTTGTTCGGCAACCAGTATGGACAAACCCTGATACAATTGCAAGTAGACCAGCTGAATGATCCTTGACAATATGTATACAAAGTTTATATCTCTAACCTCTTCCCAATCAGTACGTATATAAACAAGAGTCCGTGAACCTGATTGTTAATAAGAGTACTTGTACGATCTCAAAAAATCAATATCCAAGATCAATCTAGTCGTATTCAGATAATTCAATCAGAATTCTACCAAATAATAAAACTTGTTATCTATCTTACAAGATACAAATTCTATAAGAAACAGGTCTCGTAACCGATCACAATAAGATGGACGTATCTACTTAGATTGAATACGTACAACTTGCGTAAATCCATTTATAAAGATGTTGATGGGGACAAACGATTTGCTGATTTTTTAGGAAAAGTGAAGAGACGACCGTGCGGACGAAGACCCTTCAACTGAGAATGATTGATTGAATTTGCTCTATTGAGAGTGATTGCTCAGACGAGAATTCTTGTGTGATGATAATTCTTTGTTAAGACGAGCGTTCTTGTTGTTTCAATCATGGATTTAGAGACTTGTTTATATTGCAAGAATAATAGACACATTGATCCCAGTAAGTGTGACAGTTGCTGGAGTGAAAGAGTGGGAAAGTGGGAAATCATGTTAAACCAGTTACTCATTGTGCAGAGACTTGGTTGATTGTCCACCCACTACTTTGCTAACTCCTCTAACCGCTTGGACGACTTAATCACACTCTCATTGTAGGTGAACACACGTGCCGTAGGACGCCAAACCAAAACCCTAGTTAATATCCCCCATGTGACATGATTTATGTCTCATGAATGTGGAGTCTGCAAAGCAGACGTGTATTTAGTCAGTTGTTGAATTGATCAGAAGATGAGTCTTGATATTGTTGAGTTGAGCATGATTGACGAATGCTCTATGATTCATGGATTGAGCATGTCTGTTGACACAGATGTATAATTCTCGAATGAATGCTGATAGTTGAATCAACATGGTGAATAGTGAGCAAATATTGCTCATCTGAGCAAATATTGCTTGTATGGTGAATTACTGAACATTGATAGTTGAATCAATGTTGACAACGTGAGCAAATTTTGCTCGTCCGAGCAAATATTGCTCGTATGATGAATTACTGAATAATATTGATAGTTGAATCAATATTGATACTCTAAGCAAATATTGCTCGTTTGAGAAAATATTGCTCATTCGATGATGAATTGTTGAATATTGATAGTTGAATCAATATTCATAGTGTAAGCAAATACTGCTCGTCTGAGCAAATATTTCTCGTTTGATGATTATTGGTAGCACGACCAAATAAAATATTAATTTAAAATATTTGCAGCTGGACCGAATATAATTATTAAAATGTTTATTGCTGGATCAACATAAAATATTGACGTTCTATCCTGTTCAGAATTATGCTTTAAAGAGCATCTGATTTGAAACCCTAATTTTGATTGATTGCTGATCCATTGATGATTTACTGAAAACCAACCAATGTGTGAGAGAGAGACTAGCTACATGGGATGATGGCCGATCATGTAGCTCCCAGATGCTCGAATGATCAAGCACCAAAGTCCTTTGCGGACCAGTTAGTGAAAGAATGATTAAATACTGGTTTAATAATTTATTAAAATTGTGCTCGTCTGAGCATTAAGCAATGAAACCCAATTATGGAGAGATGAGGGACCGACCAAAGGATATGAAAACCGGCCCTGGTGGTCGTGGGACCAACTGACGGTCGTTTGATGAAATTCCAAGTTATTTGGAAAGAGTTTGAACCCAATGTGAACAAATTAAGTCAAATTATGAAGATGTGTCGGACCAGCTCCTTGCAAGCCAAAGGGGCGACCCTAGTAGGTCATGGTGACATTCCAGTGTCACCATGGCGTCCGTGTCTCAGTCCTGAGAGTTTTGATATTTTCTGGTGCGTGTTTGAGCAATATTTTGGATTTTCAGAAGAGTTTGATCTTGACTGAAACTCTCAATTTTGCTTGAATGAACAAGTAGGACATTACTCGTGCGATAAATATTTTAATAATATTAAAATAATAATATTTTAATATTTGCGTAAGAAGCCTAGTCGATCATGTGACTATTTGACTTTTTAGCTTTTGACCGTTTGAGCAATATTTAAGAAAATATGAAAAAGCCAGAGTTTTTGCTCAGATGAAGGAATTTCATGAGATGAAGGAAATAATAATAATAAAATAAGGGATCATAATGTGTGGGACCGGACACGTCTAGGGCATGGCTGGCCGGCTAGTAGGCCCGGTTCCGTGACACCTTTCCTTATTTTTTTAATTATTTTTCATCGTGTGAAGGAAATATGGAGAAACTAAGAGTTTTGCTCAAACGAGGGAGTTTGCTCAAATGAAGGAGTCTTCATGAGATTAGTAAAAATAGTAAAATAAGTTAAAATAAAAGGAAGAGGCGTGGGACCGGCCACGACGGCATGACCGGCCGGTGGGCCCGGTCCCTTCAGGTGCCTCTTTATAATTTTATTATATTATTTTTCTTCCTTATTTTGCATAGGTTTCCTCGTTCGTCCATATTGTTGAATGCTCATTCGTGCATTTGGGTGCGCATTCATGCATTATTATTAAGTACACTCTCACCATTTTATCTGGGCTTACTCGGTGGTGTCCCAGATGCCCGTACATTGAATATTTATTACTAACCCATGGAATTCTACTGAGAAAATCCATGAATTTAAGTAATGAAATATCATGATGAACGTAGAATATTTTCTAGGAATTCAATTGATGAATCTTGCGACTAGAAATAATTAATTGATCAATTGATGGCTCTATACTAGCAGGCAAGATGTCTATGAGCATTATGATTATTCGAGAATTAAGCAATATGAGCTAATTGAAGCGTCATATTTATTATGTATAGTCAGGGAAAACATTGTTACATCCTGAAGACGTTATCGCTCTATACTAGCAGACAAGCTGTCTAGGAGCCGTCCAATCATTAAGATTCTATACATCTGTCTTTTATATAGTCAAGGAAAACATTGTTATATCCTGAAGACGTTATCGCTTTATACTAGTAGGAAAGCTATCTACGAGCCATCCAATCATTTTCGATTATATATAAAAGTGATTACTGAAATTGTTCAGTATTGATAAAATATGCCTCGGTCTCAATTGAGAGATTGCATATTCATATGCTCTTAGAGGAAATACACTCAGTCAGACGTTTTTATGGATGATTTGAGAGGAAATACACTCAGTTAGAGATCATCGTGGAATGAGCTTTCATGCTTAAACGACAGACATGAGTCTCCATACTCGTCTGATTACTGGATCAGGAATATGCAAGGTTATGATTTTACGATTTTAGCCTTTGTCAAAAATCCACCATCAACAAAAGATAAACAATATAATGCATAAAAGGAAAAATACACCAGAAGTTTTGTTAACGAGGAAACCCCGATAGCAGAAAAACCCCGAGACCTCGTCCAGATTTAAACACCAAACTATATGAAGCCGCTACAGACACTAGCCTACTATCAGACTTCGTACTATAATGTAGTTGAGACCGAATCCACACTCTAAGCGTTTTAGTTACAGTCGCGCTTCTTATGTCTCTTGAACCTCGCAAGACTCTACGCAATTGATTCCCTTAGCTGAAGTCCTTTAACACCTAAGTGTTGCTTCAGCCGAAGTGAAGACTTTTGATACCAATCTGCCTCTAACAGATAAGCCTATTTGATTTCCGTTTATATCAAAGATCAAGGTGAGGAAATCTGTTTCCAATAGACAAAGCTAGCAAACCTCTCAAATCCGGAACTTACAACTCCCGAAGAGCAGACTAGATTATTAACCACCCTTTAAAAAAAATCTTCAAAAGATCAATTAAGATCAGTTTTCAGATATCTATCTTGAGGAATCACAAATTCTAAGATAAACTTTTTGATTACTATCTATCTTGCCCGAAAGAGATTACGAGAACCTCGATAACAGAAAATCTAGATCAAGATACACGAACTATCAAGGTAAAGATAGTCATACCTGGTTTCATGAATCCCCAAAGAGAAGTCTTTTAGTCGTTAACCTAATTATGTTTCTTAAAAGAAACCTAGGTATATAGAGGACGACTCTAGAATCAACTAGGACACAAAGTGTCAGGGATTTAATTTCCCAGTTGAAAGAGCATCTCTATTTATAGATTTCAAAGACCATGGGTTGCTTAGAAGTCAAGCTAAGATAACTTGAGAATCAAGCAAACACTTTGGGTCTTGAAAATACAATAGAATAATATACACCAAGAACCGGTTATGGAACCGTGTATAATGATTGTCCGGTTTGGAAAGTATGCCGAAGAACTAAAGCAATTTGATGTTTATTCAAACACCTAAAAATTTAATCATGATGCACACACATAAGAGTTTGAGTGATCACTGAAGTCTTAAAAATGTTTGAGAGAGTTCTAGCAATACTAAACATATTTAAAAAAATAAGTTTTTGAGCATCTGCTAAAATTTACAAGGACGGTTGGTACAACGGTTCGTACCGTTAGGCTTGTTCATGAGTCAGGGCGCAACGGTTTGTGAACTAGGTTCGCCAACCCTAAAATACTACCGAACTCAGTTGACCACGCTTCATGAATCGGGTTCGTCAACTACTAGCCTTTAATACCAACTTTCGAAATTCAGTTCACAACGGTTCGTGAACTATCCCCATCTGAACTTGCGGTTTGCGAACTAGTTCGTCAATCCTCCTGTATTTCTGAAACTCAGATATCTATGGTTTGCGAACTGGTTCGCTAATCAACCCTAAGAACAAATATCAGATAGTTCAATATTTCTCTCTTATGATGTTTGAAACATTCCCACGTGATAAAATCATTTGAATGGGAAATTTTCTATTGATCCACAAATTAATTCACACAATAAATTGTTTAGAAGTAATATTGTTAAGGATTGTTGAATATCTTTTCTTAGAATCATATTTCGAGATTTTTAACAAGACAAGCTTGACTCGAAACATCTTCTATGTATATCCACTGGAAGTCATACGACATCGTCTCAAAAAGATAGAATTGTAAGATACTTAGTAAAGTAGAATGGTCCAGTCTTCACATACCTAATACAGAAATTCTCCAAATGTCTTCGTCTATCTTCAATCTTCGAGGGTGATGTCTTTTCAGCTCAATCCACTATGCTTGATTTTCTTGGTTCTTCAACAAACGTCTTGCATTCTTCGTACTTCAAGGTCTTATATCGTTATGTATGTTTTCGTTCAGCACCTTTGTTGTTGAAAATCCGTAGCGATAACAAATTATGAGAATACTCAAAAAAATCTTTCATAGAATGAGGTAGTCGCACTTTACTCATCGGTTGTTATACAGAAACATAGTATTGTTACATTCCTCAAAGTTTGATTGCACCACAACTTTGAAGCAATACTACGGTGATATGTTCTCCCCCTAGTCAATACTTACTCCTTTTGCAAAATAGGTAAAACCTACAGATAATAATCCACTCCCCCTTACATGATGCTCCGAAAAGCCATATGTAATTGTAGTAAGATACTACTTAATACTTCTCCCCCTTTTTATCAATAAAATTGGAAAAGGCAAAACATCGGGATATGAGCTAATTAAAGCGTCATATTTATTCTGTATAATCAGGGAAAACATTATTACATCCTGAAGACGTTATCGCTCTATACTAGCAGGCAAGCTGTCTAGGAGCCGTCCAATCATTAAGATTCTATACATATGTCTTTTAAATAGTCAGGGAAAACATTGTTACATGATAGACGCATTATTGTGTCTAATATGTCTCAATTGTATATATTGTTAGTGTTTGATTTTGTATTTATTTTGTTATTTTATGTCTTTGTAGGTATTTTTAGAGAAATAAGCTCTTGCGGAGAAATTGGCTCGAAAAGTGGTGTTTTACACCCCAGGGTAGAGTACTAAAGGCACCCCAGAAATGCACCGGAAACACCCCAGAAATGTGTCGGAGGAACCCCGGAAAAATTACTATCTACGCCCAAAAATTACTATTTGCAACCCATAAGACAAGTGCTAAAGGGACACCCATGCAGGATTAGGGGGAGGACATGTTCTTCTCAAATTCAAAAAATGAATTTTGGCGGGAAAATATTTTCATTAACAGCAGAATTTCAATCGGATGTTTGGACGTGATTTAGTGAGATTCAATCCCTGAAACTTAGTGGGTAGACGTGATATGACTATATAAAGCTAGTATGGGTGATTTTATCGATCAAATTTGGCTGGATAACTTGGTTTAATCCAAACAGGGAGTTGGAGGAAAAACATGAGCTTGCATGAGTTGTGAGAAATTTAAACGTGTACTGCACGTGCTTGGAAGATTTAATCGATATTATAGAGCGTGAATAAGGTATAGAAGGAAATAAATACAGCTGCAGATGCGTGAAAATCAAAATCAATGAAAAAAATGGAAAAAAATATTCCCGAGTAAAAGAAGATTATTTGTAGTTAATTGAGGATATTCAATGTCGCAATGATGTATAAATAGGTTCCTAGGATCACATAGAAGGGGTGTAGAGAGTTTGGGGTCGATAGGAGAGCTCAGGAGGCGTGAATCAAGAGTTTTCAGAACTCTGTTGTTGCTGCTGTTGCTGCTCGTGAAGAACAGGGAAACAACAACGGTTTCTTCAACTGGTTGTAACAGTTTCTTCAACTGGTTTGCAACATTTATCTTCGTTGTAACAGTTTCTTCAACTGGTTTGCATCATTTATCTTCATTGTAACAGTTTCTTTATCCTCTTCTGCAACATTTATCTTCAGATTTGTAACGATTATCTTCATCATAACAGTTGAGAGTTGAAACAGTCGGTCTGTAGCGCACCTGTGCTGTTGCAGATTTCCTGTTTCATTATTTCTCTTCTTGTAAATACTTTTTGAGCCATGAATACATATTTTGAGTGTGTTTTCGACATGATGAGTTAAACCCCAACACTGGGACGACGGAGGAGGCCGAACTTCATACATGGGTAAATTTATTTTTATTCTTTTTATGACTTTTGCATTAAAATTAATTGAAATATGATTTGATTAAATTGGTTGTCATTTGATTAGATGGGTCATGCTTAGCTTAGGTGATTTGATGTCCCATGTTTAACATTTACAATCAATGTTTTGAGAATCTACCTTGGCAAAAATAGAGTCCATGTTTATATTTCTTGAGCTAAAATTGTTGAGAATAAATAAGTGAACCTTATATTATAAAGATTTGCTAAATCCTTAGTCCCAGTACCTCTCGCCCATTGTTAAATATCTTTATATATATTTATTTAGTATTTTTAAAAACTTTAATCTCTACAAATCCGAGTGAACGACAACCCTATTACTACCACTATTCAAAATTCGATCATTACATCATGAAGACGTTATCGCTATATACTAGCAGGCAAGCTATCTATGAGCCGTCCAATCATTTTCGATTATATATAAAAGTGGTTACTAAAAAATTTCAGTATTTATAAAATATGCCTCGGTCTCAATTGAGAGATTGCATATTCATATGCTCTTAGAGGAAATACACTCAGTCAGACGTTTTTATGGATGATCTTAGAGGCAATACACTCAGTCAGAGATCATTGTGGCATGAGCTTTCATGCTTAAACGAGAGACATGAGTCTCCATATTTGTCTGATTACTGGATCAGGAATATGCAAGGTTATGATTTTATGATTTTAGCCTTTGTAAAAAATCCACCATCAACATTAAGTCCCTTGCTTAGTGAGGGAAAGTCATGTTCCTCAGTCATCACTGGATGGTGATTTTTAGCCATAGATGAAATAAGTAATAGAACTTAGTCGTAAAAAGAATGTTACCGGATTTCCAATTTCCTCCAATGATGTCGCGTACGAGCGAGTCACTGCTTGAATGAAGGTCCCAGTAACATGATAGAGCATCGTCTGGTGAGCATAAATTGGTGTGGCACCGCTGATTTGGGTGGTGGAACGTTCAATCTTAGTCAGCTTAGCATACGGGTCCGGCCCAAGAAAGTAAATCCTTGTGGAATTAGGTTTAGGAAATAAAATCTCCCCCCTCTTTAATAGCAGCAGAGGAAGACTAAAGAGTTTTCGTGTTTTTAAGTTTTCCAATCCAATTTCAATTACGTTCGTTAGATCTTATAGGTTTAATATTCAAACGTTGGATTTCCATGATCTTTGGGTGTCTGCACATTGGGTATACGGGTAATATATGTATAGGGGCTTATCTACAATAAATCGAATTTTCATATATTTACAATGATGCCATTTTTATAAAAAAAACAAGCTGAAAAATTTAAACCTTCATATCTTTCAAACTATATGTCGGATTTTTGTAAATTTTATATCACTGGAAAGATGTCTAAATTCCCTACGCTAAGAGCATAATTAAGGGTATTAAATTTGAGTTTTCGAAACAAAAAACAACTTCAGTTTTTCACAAGAGTATGTTATAACATTTGACGTGCAATGCACGTGCTCCCAACTTGTTATTATAAAAGGGATAAACACCTTTTTTATTATTATTTCTCTAACGACCGACCACCACCTTCATTTCTTCATACCCTTCACGTCCGAGAAGCAGAGGAGAAGAGCAAAAAAAAATGCCGCAGCCGCCGTCCGACCGTCGCCGCCACTGTCCGGCCAACTCCGGCAGGCACTGACCATGTACGTGATTTTTTTTTCCATGAGTTGTTCATGCTTTATTTATGTTAAAAATTATATATATGCATATATGTGGATGTGATTTTTTCACAAAACCCTTGTTTTAGGAATCGTTCGTTAGTTAGTTTAAGAAACGAACAATAATCCCTAACTTAGGAGAGATTATTTGTGTTTTGAAATAGACATGTTGCATCTAATGATAAAAAATTTGTTTATGAGATTTCATGAAAACCAAAATTTTATTTTGATGTGTGAATTTTCACAAAATTGGAATAAACCCTCGTTTCAAAGACGAATGCTCATACCAGGGAAAAGTTTTTTTTTTTTTTTTTTAATCAAAAATACGTGACATATTCAGGAATGTTTATTTTTATTTACGTGAGTTTGCTCACGTCAATTTTTTTAAAAAGAAATACGTGAGTAATTCACGTTTTATATATTTTTATTTTTATTTTTTTTGAAAATCAAAAAATTATTTTGAAGAATCATTAAAAGTAGACAATTATTTATGATGAAATAATGTCTTGGCGTGAGCTTTCACAATTCGATAGTGGATATTCACACAATGAAAAATTAGTGGATGTTCACACAGTGAAAACTATATTCACGGTTTTATGAAAAATCAAGTTTTGATTTTTTGGATAATAAGTTTTTCTCGTGTTTGCAGGTTCGAAGAAACAAGCAAGTTTTGAATTATTAACTCTTGTATCACAATCACTACTGTTAGTGGAATCGTAAACAGGTAAAAGTTGGAAAGTTACCATTTTGGCGCGTATTGTTACCGATGTGTTTGACTCCACACTTTTCGTAACATATAATGGTAGCCCCTGATTATAGCCGTGTCTCTGCTTCTTCTGGGAAACAATCTGGAAACACCAAACCAAAGATGGGGCTTTTGCAAATGTTCATACCAAGGTGAATCGTCCTGATACGAGGGAGTTGATAATTGGTATGCCTCTCGATCAGCTGGGGAAGAAGAGAGCCGAAGATGAAAAGATGGATGCTTGTGGACAGAAACGGCGTCGGATTCATGGAGCAAGACTAGCGGGTGAGGACGAGCCATGATCGTTCCTATTCAGATGCAGATGAAGTCGAACCTGCCTGAGAACCCATTGATCGTAGAGTTGGGCCGTATCCACCCGGTATGGAGGCTGAACATTTAGCCAAGATCAATTTCCATGCTGAATGTAAGGAAAATGACTATTTGGATGCAGTCTATGATAATCCTGAATATCATCTCGCATAGCTTTCCGAGGAAAACTCTGAATATGATTCTGAAGAAGAACTTGAAGAAGATTCTGATCGTGAGGATGATGACGAATCTGACGATCAATTACTGTAACAGTTGAACATCTTTTTGATTTTTGTAGGTGTAGATGTTTCCTTGATTATTTCATAATTTTGTGCTTCATGAATATCAGAAACCTTGCTTGTATCTTTGAATCTGATTGAATAAAGTGGACAAACGTTCATATGCGTGAAAGATCACGATTCTTCTTCAGAATATTTTAGCCGGTTCATCCAATTACTGTGAATTTTGGATATGTTGTAATGGACATCCGTATGGAGAGAATGACCTTCCCTTAGATTCTTCATCAATTGCTCCAAGTTGCCATTTTCGCAAGACAATGTAAAATTTCGACAGACAAGCTTGCTGCAAAAACATTCATTTTCTTGCGTCTTCGAAACTTATGGTGCCTTCATGGAGGGACATGTAGATCACAATGGCAGACTGTCAGTCCCCAGTATTGATGGGATCTTTTCTTCGATCCTTCTCTTTATTCTTTCTTATTTATAGAAAGGTGGAGATATCGAGGTTTAAAGACTTTGTGTAAATACCTAGGGGGACGTCGCTCGACTGTGAGTGTTATGAATCCCTTCTAGAAATTTCTGCTTGCATGCCATCCGCTCTGGAAATTGCTGAAACTTCATACGATGTCGTAATTTGAGGATTGACCCCAAATTTCGAAGCTAAGAGACTGAGGAATCATATGCAAAAATAATCCTTTAGTTTGGAGATGTCTAGGGAAGTCAATGACGCGTGCTTATTCATACTTGTAATCCCGTGCAAATTTTCAGATTTCATAAACCATAGTGTGGAAGCCATATCTTTCTGATCGTATGTCCGATTGATGTGCCCTTTTGGTATGTTGTAGTAGAGACATAGATGAACATCTTTTGTCAAGGAAGTATTGTCCCATTCCTCACAAATTGGTACGTTTTTGTAAACCCATGGCCTGAAGTGTGTTGTATCTCATTTGTAGAGGTGATGAGAAAGTGTTGTAGAAGACTCTGGCTTGTTCCCGTCCGTCGTGCAAGATTTGGAAAGAATTTCATGTTAACAGGTTTTCATGTCTACACGTCTTGATATGAATCATTAGTGCTTAAAGAAGTATGATCCATCGAGTAACACTTCCAGACTTAGGATGTAGAGAACGGAAGTTGATGAAGCAGGATGTTGCTCGTAAGAACGTTGTAGATGCTGAGATCACGCTCCAGAGATCCTTGTTGATGCTGAGACCATGGATGGAGTTCCTCTAGAGATCATTGTTGATGTTGACACCATGATTGAAGTTGCTCAAGAGACCGAAAAGTTAGAACCATGATTATCGACATAGTCTTTGATCCTCCATCCGATGAGCCTTTATATTCACGAACTAATTGGTGAGTTGAGCATTCCTAGGATGAAGGTGTACTGAGAGTTCAACCCAAATTCTCTTGAACAGAATGACTTTACTGTGAAGTGGCTTTGTCAGGGAATTGATGTTGTTGCAGCAGATAGCAGCGGCATTCTCCACTCTGGATGTGATCGGGAGAAGAAATTCCTTAGTCATGCAAGGTTTACGAGGTAGAGATACGTTGACGACGTTTCATGGCATCACATCAGGTTGCAATGACTTTTTATATGGAACACATTTATTGAAATTGATCCGAATTGATCTTTTCAACAAGATCAAGTCCCTAAGTGCATCCCAGAGGTGTTCATCTGTTTGGAAAAAAAGATATATGTTGAAGAAGTTTGTGTCATCCATGAAAGAATGATGTTGCATCTTCTTCAGAAGTCTTGTCATAGAGATAGTGGAGATTTATACTTTGACCGTTTTGGCATTGAATCAGCGTGTCATCGTCGACATATTTGTACTGAAGCTAGAGGCGCTTATTATCGAAGGTGTACTCTTTGATTGGGAGTACAATTTAAAGGATTCTTAGATTCTTGTGCGTTGAAGCATCACATCCCTTAAGCGTCAAATGTCTTTCGCCAGATCGTCTTGGTCCCGAGTATCTTCTGTTGATTCAACATTCCTTTTGCGGTGGGATTCCACACTTGTGCATACATTAAAGCTTTCTAATTTGGTGGCACATATGGACACTCGTGCAAATGTTACAGGGAATACCCAAGATATTCTTTGTTGTGCTTTAACATCATCTCAGTAATGAATGTCTCAATGAGATGCTCGATTCGGAGAGGTGTCAGTTCAACCACTTGGTAAAATATTAATGTGGTAAGGATACCATTCATAACGTCTTGCAATAGCAGAGTTGCTAGAGGCCCCATGCTATGAGAGCATGTGGGAAAATAAATGACATAGACATGAGAGGAGTGAGACTTTCCTGAGTGCGGAATCTCTCGATGAATGTCAATGCATCCTCTCCAGTTTCTTTCTTCATCCCCATCATATTTTGGAGTTCCTCCAAGTTCCATGACGATGGAACGCCCACCAAGTCATCCGGGTCAGGATTTTCTTCCATGAAGAGATGTACAACTGGAGGTTTGGTGACCATCTCATCAGTATGTGGATATGTTCGTCCGAGGATCATTTCATTTTCTGGATCCTCCCTGTATAACTTAGTTTAGGTTGAACCTATTTTCATCTTGAGATGATGCAGCTATAAGCATCTCTGAGTGTTCCTTCATGATCCATGATTGAGATGGGAGCATGAGTGGCTTCTTGTCGAATGATGCTTGTAGCTTTGAGCGTTTTCAGTGGAATAATATTGACGGTAGTACCAGCATCGATCAATGCTCTTCCAAATTCGTTTCCTTTAAGATAAACTGTGGTAAGCAGTCCAAGGTCGTGCATCTCCTTGTATGTGCTGGAGGTTCATGGATTATTTCCAGGATGGACAGTCGTCTGACACAATGTGATTCAGTGCTGAGAACATGTATTTCCTTTGTGCCCTTGACAGATAGAGGAAATTCACATATATGTTCGACCAAAGATTGAGTTATTTTGTTGACAAGCTATTCAGAGAGAGTGCAAGTCTTGATTGGGAAAATATTCATGTGCACTCCTTTAGTCTCCAGGTTAAGCCCTCCTAAGTGAACCTTCTCTTTGAATATGCACTTAAAAATATTGCAGTCACTTGTTGGATGATTGATAAACCCATGAAGGCGACAATATCTGGGATTCTCCTTTTCTTCTTCAGTTGGCTATTTCCTGATGAATGACAATTTGATCATACCATCTGGGCTCTATACTTACAGTAATTTGATCACTTCTTCAACGGGAAGAAGGAATTTTGAGTCTGCATCGTTCTCTGTTTGTGGACACTGGGTCGGAACTTGTGCATTTAGAGGTTGATCATCCTTCCTTTATGCTTTTGGATGAGCATAGGACATTGGAGAAGTATGCTTGTGTTGCTGTGTCTCAGCTTTCCTTTTGCTCCCTTCTGCAATAACGTTCGTGGAAGGTTGGAGATTATATTGCTTATTGATCAAGCATCTGCTACCTCGAGTTTCTCGTGGTTCCTCGGCTTTTTTAGTTTTGCTCTTTCCAGTAAAGCAGGTGCGGTAGTTACTGATCGCTTGGCCGCTTCATGAAGCTCTGAGAAAGTCTGAAATCAGAGATTTTCTAGTAAAACTTTGTAGACCAGGATCATTCCGCTTATGCATAAGTCTACAAGTTGCTGCTCTGTGACATTTTGATCATGACAGTCCAGAGCCTGAACTCTGAACCTTTTCACATAATTATTGGGATGTTCATTGCTCCTTTGAAACATCCTTCCCATATCAGAGAGAATGACTTTCTATGAAACAAAGAAGTACTTTTTGTAGAAAGCATTAATCATCTCTCCCCAACTTCCAATGCTTCCTGGTGCGATGTTATTGTACCAAGTGTATGCTCTGCCTGTCAAAGACTTTGAAAATTCCTTCAAACGAACGACATGGTTGTGCTTATTGTCGCCTAATGACTCCAAAAATCGAGTAACATGCTCTCGAGCGCCTGTTCCATTGTAAAGTGTGAACGTTAGAGAAGTGTAGCCTTTCGGAAGAGGAATTCTCTATGTAACAGAAGGATATGGAGGTTGGTGATGGTGGATAGATGATGTCTTGTATTTTCCTCGATCCTCCAAAAAGCGCTCCAGGTCTTCACGAGTGATGAAACTTGCAAGTTCCATTGCTGGTGGGTTATCTTTAGCCTTGCGGACTTCAACATCATCTTGGATTGGAGTGATTTCAGGATCAGCAGTCGAGGATGTTTCCTTAGCTTTTCCTTTCTCCGATTGGCGTTGGACCTGAGTTTGCTCAGACGACATCTTGTCTGTGAGAGTTTTAAGATAAGTACATAACTCTTTCTATGTTGCATCCATGTCAGTCTGAACCTTCATGAGATCGACTATGGTAGGTAGATTTCCCCTGGTTTCTTCAGGAGATCGACAAAGTGGAGGATTGTTGATAGTGCCACTATCATTGCTTGCAGCATTAACATTAACATGGGTGATCACTGGAGAACCAGCACAGGGAGTAGTAGTAGTTACTTCTGGCGTGACATTGCTGGCCGGAGGAGTGATGTTAGCAGTACCACTAGAGCCTGCAACGTTGAGAGGAGTAGTACCGGCAGTTGCAGTACCACTAGAACTTGCAACGTTAGGGTTGGGTGTTGAACCCGGGTTGGTAACTGAATCAGATCTAAGACCGACCATCTTTGTGAAAGTTGGGATTGCAACCTAGAGATTAATCTCCCACTGTGGTCGCCAATCTGTTGATGGGGGAAAAACGATTTGCTGGTTTTTTAGGAAAAGTGAAGAGACGACCGTGACGACGAAGACCCTTCAACCGAGCAAATTGCTTTAACATTTTGCAAACAGATGCATTGCATGGGAGTGCTTTGAGTTCGATAGATCAATCTGTAAGATTCCAGCCCAAACCAAGACAATGGCCGTTCCAGAGTCAATTTATTCACAAGAGAGGATGGGTTGGTCTGTAGGAGGGAAGCTGAGAAGTGTGTGAGATCAATATTGATCAAGGATTGTGGATGTGTTATGTATTCTGCATGAAGAAATAAGATAAGTTCTAATTGATTGAATTTGCTCTGTTGAGAATGATTGCTCATATGAGAATTCTTTGTTCAGACGAGCGTTCTTGTTGTTTCAATCATGGATTCTGAAAAAGCGGGAGTCTAACAACCACACCCAATATTTTGCTTGGCAATCTATATGGACTAACTCCAATATACTTTTAAGAGAATCAACTAGAAAGTCGGACTCAATCTAGTATATCGAAGAGTTATATCTCTATTTCTCAATTCAATCTGCAATCAAACAAATAGGAATTTGCGAGCCCGATTGAATATAAGAAATAACTTGGACGGTATCAAAAACCAATATCCAAGTGTCAATCAATTTAATCAACAACCAAAAGGTCAGATTCACAATTGATTGAACTTACGCACAACCTGTGATATTTCAATTATATAAAGAAATATAATACGGAAAAGAAATATCACAGACACTTGTTAACGAGGAAACCGCAAATACAGAAAAACCCCGGGACCTAGTCCAGATTTGAACACCACACTATATTAAGCCGCTACAGACACTAGCCTACTCTAAGTTAACTTCGGACTGGAATATAGTTGAGCCCTCCTAACCAATCTCACACTGATCAAGGTACTATCGCGTTCCTTACGCCTCTGAATCCCATCAGGACTCTACGCACTTGATTCCCTTAGCTGATCTCACCCACAACTAAGAGTTGATATGAACCAAAGTCGAAGACTTGATAAACCAATCAGTCTCGCATAGAAAAGTCTATTGAATAGATAAATCTGTCTCCCACAGATATACCTATGAGTTTTGTTCCGTCTTTTGATAAATCAAGGTGAACATGAACCAATTGATATACTAGACTTATATTCCCGAAGAACAACCTAAAAATATCAATCACCTCACAATAATCTTAATCGTATGGTAGCGAAACAAGATATTGTGGAATCACAAACGATGAGACGAAGATGTTTGTGACTACTTTTTATCTTGCTTACCGGAGAATAAATCTCGAGTAAATCTTAGAGAAGATAGTACTCAATACGATATAAAACAACAAAATCAGAACACGTAAGTATAGAGAAAATAGTTGGGTCTATCTTCACAATCCCAATGAAGTCTTCAAGTCGTTAACCTACAGGGTTTCGTGAAAAACCTAAGGTTATCGGGGAATCGAATCTAGTTGCAACTAGTATCACACAAGAGGTGTGGGGATTAAGTTTCCCAGTTGCTAGAGTTCTCATTTATATAGTCTTCAAATCAGGGTTAGCAATCAATGTTACCTTGGTAACAAAGCATTCAATATTCACCGTTAGATGAAAACCTGATTAGACTCAAGCTAATATCTTTCTAACGTTAGATCGAACTTAGCTTGTTACACACAAATGAAAAGTGACTTCATTTAGATATGAGTAACCGAACCTAAACGTGTGCACCTTTGTTGGCTCAACAATAGTTAACCGAAGTTAGCCATATCAACCTTATTCATCTTAACCATAAGTAGTTCAATTGACTCAAATGAAACTAGTTCTAGAGTTATTCAATTGTTTATATTCTCATAGAAGTATACAAGATACAATTGAAGCAAAATTGATTTTGATTCACTTGAATCGATTCATGAACATTATAGCCACGGTTTGAAAAAGATTGCATTCCTTATTATAGAAATGTATTAGTTCATGAACAAACCGATTTTAGAACATAACCCACTCTAGTATGCAAACGGGTACGCGTACCACCAAACTCAGTAAAGTCCAGGAACTTGAACCTCACGCCAGTATGCGTATCGGTAAGCTTACTTGGTTCCCGGACCTTAACTAAACCAATCAGTACGCATACGGGTATGGATACCATGGTTCCCGGACTTGGATTACACATATGCAAGTACGCATACTGTTCTTATATCCAATTGTTCTAAACTCCCATTTCAATCATTGAAAAATTCTCGGAAGACGACGATAGCTGTCTCACACAAACGATTAGCTTCAAAGTAATTTTTAAGTGATCGAATGATCAATACGAAACATTCTGAGTCTACATCAAATGACTGTCTCACACAAATCATGTAAGATGTTACCAGGCGATTTTCACATGATCATATTTTGACTTTAGTCAAGAATATAAGATGAACTTGGTTAAAGCGAAAGCTTACCAACACATATTTCGAGAAATATGTAAGCGAGTTAAACTCAGCTCGAAATATCAAATGTGTATAATTGAAGTCTATATAGCTATACGACTTTTGTATCGAATAGGAGATAGAGTAGATAGACTTTTGAGTGATAAATGAGTTCAAGTCTCCACATACCTTTTGTTAATGAAGTTCCACAAGCTCCCCTTAGTAGTTCTTCGTCTTTGATCGATGAATGCCGTGAAGTCTAATGCTCAACTACACTTTCTATCCTAATCCGAGACTTAGCTATAAGTAGACTAGAAATCAAGACTTATAGTTTTAACAACTAAACTTGACAACAAGCTTGAGATAGCAACGCTTGCGAGTTCGACCGAGCAGTGCTCTAACAGATTCAGAGACTTCTTTATATTGCAAGAATAATAGAGACATTGATCATAGTAAGTGTGACGGTTGCTGGAGTGAAAGAGTGGGAAAGTGGGAAATCGTGTTAAAACTAGTTACTCATTATGCAGAGACTTGGTTGACTGTTAACCCACTACTTTGCTAACTCCTCTAACCGCTTGCACGACTTAATCACACTCTCATCGTGGGTGAACACACGTGCCGTAGGCCGCCAAACCAAAACCTTAGTTAATATCCCCCCATGTGACATGATGATTTATGTCTTATGAATGTGGAGTCTGCAAAGAAGACGTGTATTTAGTAAGTTGTTGACTTGATCATACGATGAGTCTTGAGATTGTTGAGTTGAGCATGATTGACGAATGCTCTATGATTCATGGATTGAGCATGTCTGTTGAGACAGATGTATAATTCTCGAATGAATGTTGATAGTTGAATCAACATGGTGAATAGTGAGCAAATATTGCTTGTATGGTGAATTACTGAACATTGATAGTTGAATCAATGTTGACAACGTGAGCAAATATTTCTCGTCCGAGCAAATATTGCTCGTATGATGAATTACTGAATAATATTGATAGTTGAATCAATATTGATAGTCTAAGCAAATATTGCTCGTTTGAGCAAATATTGCTCATTCGAATACTGCTCGTCTGAGCAAATGTTTCTCGTTTGATGATTATTGGTAGCACGACCAAATAAAATATTAATTTAAAATATTTGCAGCTGGACCGAATATAATTATTAAAATGTTTATTGCTGGATCAACATAAAATATTGACGTTCGATCCTGTTCAGAACTATGCTTTAAAGAGCATCTGATTTGAAACCCTAATTTTGATTGATTGCTGATCCATTGATGATTTACTGAAAACCAACCAATGTGTGAGAGAGAGACTAGCTACATGGGATGATGGACGACCATGTAGCTCCCAGATGCTCGAATGATCAAGCACCAAAGTCCTTTGCGGACCAGTTAGTGAAAGAATGATTAAATACTGGTTTAATAATTTATTAAAATTGTGCTCGTCTGAGCATTAAGCAATGAAACCCTATTATGGAGAGATGAGGGACCGACCAAAGGATATGAAAACCGGCCCTGGTGGTCATGGGACCAACTGACGGTCGTTTGATGAAATTCCAAGTTATTTGGAAAGAGTTTGAACCCAATGTGAACAAATTAAGTCAAATTATGAAGATGTGTCGGACCAGCTCCTTGCAAGCCAAAGGGGCGACCCTAGTCGGTCATGGTGACATTCCAGTGTCACCATGGCGTCCGTGTCTCAGTCCTGAGAGTTTTGATATTTTCTGGTGCGCGTTTGAGCAATATTTTGGATTTTCAGAAGAGTTTGATCTTGACTGAAACTCTCAATTTTGCTTGAATGAACAAGTAGGACATTACTCGTGCGATAAATATTTTAATAATATTAAAATAATAATATTTTAATATTTGCGTAAGAAGCCTAGTCGATCATGTGACTATTTGACTTTTTAGCTTTTGACCGTTTGAGCAATATTTAAGAAAATATGAAAAAGCCAGGGTTTTTGCTCAGATGAAGGAGTTTCATGAGATGAAGGAAATAATAATAATAAAATAAGGGATCATAATGTGTGGGACCGGACACGTCTAGGGCATGGCTGGCCGGCTAGTAGGCCCGGTTCCGTGACACCTTTCCTTATTTTTTTAATTATTTTTCATCGTGTGAAGGAAATAAGGAGAAACTGAGAGTTTTGCTCAAACGAGGGAGTTTGCTCAAATGAAGGAGTCTTCATGAGATTAGTAAAAATAATAAAATAAGGTAAAATAAAAGGAAGAGGCGTGGGACCGGTCACGACGGCATGACCGGCCGGTGGGCCCGGTCCCTTCAGGCGCCTCTTTATAATTTTATTATATTATTTTTCTTCCTTATTTTGCATAGGTTTCCTCGTTCGTCCATATTGTTGAATGCTCGTTCGTGCATTTGGGTGCGCATTCATGCATTATTATTAAGTACACTCTCACCATTTTATCTGGGCTTACTCGGTGGTGTCCCAGATGCCCGTACGTTGAATATTTACTACTAACCCATGGAATTCTACTGAGAAAATCCATGAATTTAAGTAATGAAATATCATGATGAACGTAGAATATTTTCTAGGAATTCAATTGATGAATCTTGCGACTAGAAATAATTAATTGATCAATTGATGGCTCTATACTAGCAGGCAAGCTGTCTAGGAGCATTATGATTATTCGAGAATTAAGCAATATGAGCTAATTGAAGCGTCATATTTATTATGTATAGTCAGGGAAAACATTGTTACATCCTGAAGACGTTATCGCTCTATACTAGCAGACAAGCTGTCTAGGAGCCGTCCAATCATTAAGATTCTATACATCTGTCTTTTATATAGTCAAGGAAAACATTGTTATATCCTGAAGACGTTATCGCTTTATAATAGTAGGAAAGCTATCTACGAGCCATCCAATCATTTTCGATTCTATATAAAAGTGATTACTGAAATTGTTCAGTATTGATAAAATATGCCTCGGTCTCAATTGAGAGATTGCATATTCATATGCTCTTAGAGGAAATATACTCAGTCAGACGTTTTTATGGATGATCTGAGAGGAAATACACTCAGTTAGAGATCATCGTGGAATGAGCTTTCATGCTTAAACGACAGACATGAGTCTCCATACTCGTCTGATTACTGGATCAGGAATATGCAAGGTTATGATTTTACGATTTTAGCCTTTGTCAAAAATCCACCATCAACAAAAGATAAACAATATAATGCATAAAAGGAAAAATACACCAGAAGTTTTGTTAACGAGGAAACCCCGATAGCAGAAAAACCCCGAGACCTCGTCCAGATTTAAACACCAAACTATATGAAGCCGCTACAGACACTAGCCTACTATCAGACTTCGTACTATAATGTAGTTGAGACCGAATCCACACTCTAAGCGTTTTAGTTACAGTCGCGCTTCTTATGTCTCTTGAACCTCGCAAGACTCTACGCAATTGATTCCCTTAGCTGAAGTCCTTTAACACCTAAGTGTTGCTTCAGCCGAAGTGAAGACTTTTGATACCAATCTTCCTCTAACAGATAAGCCTATTTGATTTCCGTTTATATCAAAGATCAAGGTGAAGAAATCTGTTTCCAATAGACAAAGTTAGCAAACCTCTCAAATCCGGAACTTACAACTCCCGAAGAGCAGATTAGATTATTAACCACCCTTTAAAAAAAATCTTCAAAAGATCAATTAAGATCAGTTTTCAGATATCTATCTTGAGGAATCACAAATTCTAAGATAAACTTTGCGATTACTATCTATCTTGCCCGAAAGAGATTACGAGAACCTCGATAACAGAAAATCTAGATCAAGATACACGAACTATCAAGGTAAAGATAGTCATACCTGGTTTCATGAATCCCCAAAGAGAAGTCTTTTAGTCGTTAACCTAATTATGTTTCTTAAAAGAAACCTAGGTCTATAGAGGACGACTCTAGAATCAACTAGGACACAAAGTGTCAGGGATTTAATTTCCCAGTTGAAAGAGCATCTCTATTTATAGATTTCAAAGACCATGGGTTGCTTAGAAGTCAAGCTAAGATAACTTGAGAATCAAGCAAACACTTTGGGTCTTGAAAATACAATAGAATAATATACACCAAGAACCGGTTATGGAACCGTGTATAATGATTGTCCGGTTTGGAAAGTATGCCGAAGAACTAAAGCAATTTGATGTTTATTCAAACACCTAAAAATTTAATCATGATGCACACAAATAAGAGTTTGAGTGATCACTGAAGTCTTAAAAATGTTTGAGAGAGTTCTAGCAATACTAAACATATTTAAAAAAAATAAGTTTTTGAGCATCTGCTAAAATTTACAAGGACGGTTGGTACAACGGTTCGTACCGTTAGGCTTGTTCATGAGTCAAGGCACAACGGTTTGTGAACTAGGTTCGCCAACCCTAAAATACTACCGAACTCAGTTGACCACGTTTCATGAATCGGGTTCGTCAGCTACTAGCCTTTAATACCAACTTTCGAAATTCAGTTCACAACGGTTCGTGAACTATCCCCATCTGAACTTGCGGTTTGCGAACTAGTTCGTCAATCCTCCTGTATTTCTGAAACTCAGATATCTATGGTTTGCGAACTGGTTCGCTAATCAACCCTAAGCACAAATATCAGATAGTTCAATATTTCTCTCTTATGATGTTTGAAACATTCCAACATGATAAAATCATTTGAATGGGAAATTTTCTATTGATCCACAAATTAATTCACACAATAAATTGTTTAGAAGTAATATTGTTAAGGATTGTTGAATATCTTTTCTTAGAATCATATTTCGAGATTTTTAACAAGACAAGCTTGACTCGAAACTTCTTCTATGTATATCCACTAGAAGTCATACGACATCGTCTCAAAAAGATAGAATGGTAAGATACTGAGTAAAGTATAATGGTCCAGTCTTCACATACCTGATACAGAAATTCTCCAAATGTCTTCGTCTATCTTCAATCTTCGAGGGTGATGTCTGATACTCAACTACCAAATTCTAACCTAGTCCGATACTTGACTTGGTAGACTAGAAATCAAGATATAGTTTTGATCATCTAACATTGACAACAAGCTTGAGATAACAAAACTTATGTGTTTAACCGAGCATTGCTCTAACAATAACCCCCTTTATCAATTTTAGTGACAAAACTATTCAGTATATGTGGTTTCAAAATAAATAAACTTTTCAGCTCAATCCACTATGCTTGATTTTCTTGGTTCTTCAACAAACGTCTTGAATTCTTCGTACTTCAAGGTCTTATATCGTTATGTATGTTTTCGTTCAGCACCTTTGTTGTTGAAAATCCGTAGCGATAATAAATTATGAGAATACTCAAAAAAATCTTTCATAGAATGAGGTAGTCGCACTTTACTCATCGGTTGTTATACAGAAAAATAGTATTGTTACATTCCTCAAAGTTTGATTGCACCACAACTTTGAAGCAATACTTGATATGTTCTCCCCCTAGTCAATACTTACTCCTTTTGCAAAATAGGTAAAACCTACAGATAATAATCCACTCCCCCTTACATGATGCTCCGAAAAGCCATATGTAATTGTAGTAAGATACTACTTAATACTTCTCCCCCTTTTTATCAATAAAATTGGAAAAGGAAAAACATCGGGATCAAAATGAATTAATCAAAAGAGTATTCAAGACTAGAGAACACATACCAACATCTATTTTAGATGATTTTGCCAAGTAAAATCGGGTTGCATCGAGGAGATATAAAGGTACAAGAATTTCCTACAATTCCACATCCACTCTCTCCACAAATATATTACCATTAAGCACAATTTCAAAAGAATTCTCCCCCATTTGATGTCGTTCCCGAAAGAACAACATCAGCGACCTTAACTCTAATCACAAGAGAAGAATTTTCCTTGTACATACAAATTTACTCGCCAGTTACGAATAAAGTAAACAAGTATCCCAATATTTTTCTCTCTTCTCGCCATTTACGAACAAAGAATTAGAAATGACGATCTTAATACTAGAGGCACTAAGATGCAAGATTTTCATGATAAAATAATCATCGACAAAACTATTCTCTACACCAGTTATGAACAGGAAAACAATTAGTGAGATATGATTCAACATAAGAATTATAACTTCTCTAGCCATGTACGAATGTAGATATTAAAGTTCACCACTTATTCCATGGCGGTTATGCAATCAAAGAAGAAAGTAGATTCCTAGAGAACATCTTACAGAATCCTATAGCAGTTTATTCACAAAAGTGTGAACGTGGATAGATGAAAAATGCCATTCTCAAAATAGTTTACTCCTCTTTTGCAAGAGTTAAGAGATTAACCTATGAGAAAATATGAGATATATGTTCTAATCACCAGAAACAGATAGCAAAGAACAAATTTCACAAAATAAGCAATACATATATGTAATCCATGAAGATTAAGTATTGCAAGTCATCTTAAAAAATAAAATTTAATAAAATTAATTTTAAACATGCAAAATGATAACATAAGAACTATTCAAAACCTAGTGTTCCTCCTCAAACAATAAGAATAAAATCCCTATAAGGATTTAACTAGTAATACTTAAGAGAACTTACACTGACGAGGGGGTATAGTCGACATCTCTGTAAGTTTGAAATTTTTCATCAATCGGAGAAAACCTGGATTCAATGTTTTCAATCTTATCTTCAATTCTTTTGGAAGAGGTCTGTATATCTTTGCTTAAGGCTTGAAATTTATTCAGCATGAGATTCATCTTAAGAGTAAACTCATTAAGTTGGGAGCTTGATAGATCAGGAATAAGTGAAGAAACACCTTCATCTTGATTGGAATCACTATCAGTGGATTCAAAGCGAATTCTCTTGGATGGAAACATAGTCCAAACATTATCTTCTTTGTTAGAGGTAAAACTAGACAAAGAAGACATTATCGAAGACTTATTTGAAGCAAGAAATTCTATGAAGGAGTGAGAAAAGAATATTTCTCTATTATAACCTTCAAGGATTCAAGAATTTCTTTACATCCAAGTAACAGAACTGTGTTTTCTCAAGATAGAAAACATACACCTTTTTATTAACCTTTTCTTAGCCAGAGTTTCTTAAAGTATTAAACTCATATACTTAATTTTATAGAAGAAACCTTATAATATCTTTTAGTGGGTTTTAATCTGCAACATAGAGATACACAATGGTGTATGATACTGTGAGAACCTTTTCCAGGAGCGAGGCTCAACCTTTTAAGGTATTCAAATTTTAAGCAGAAATTTGTCCACAAGTAAGATTTTCGAGTGTTTATTCAGACAATTTTGCCTTCTTTTAGGTTGTGGTTTTCATCCAAGGGAAAGATGAAACAACTAAAAGATCAATATGGAGGACAATCCCTCCCATTGTATGATAAATTAGAAGGGTTTTCAAAGAAAAAAGAGTTCCTTGAATGAGAATTCTTACTCTTCATCTGAAATAAGGGATTAATTGGGATAGAGTTACCTGAAGACTTTGAGATATTCTTGCTGCGCAACTAATTTCTTAATCCTGTGATAGATCTCCGAAGCTCATGAATGATCGAGTCCATTTTCTTTGACAGAGATGTCTCTTTCTGTTTTTGAACTTTCTTTCTCTTCCAAGATTAAGCAGTCTGAGAACAAAAATTCTTTTAATTTCTGATTCTAAAAGCACATTGATCATCTGTATGATTTCATTCCTTGGAGAAGTAACAGTGAGGCAGGAGTTTCATATCCTTATAGATGATCTGGTATTCTTCACGACTTTTGATGAAGGAATTTGGCCAGTAAATGTGTTTAAAGGAGATGTGTTGACTGTTCTTATTAAAATTTCTCGACCTAGATAGATTATTCTTTTTGTGAACTAGATAGATTATTCTTTTTGTGAACATTAAGATCATGAATAAGTTTATTAGTCTTTATTTTCCCCTTTCTCATTTTTTCAAATTCATATTCCATGCTATCAACCTTTTTGAGTATAAGTTCTTTTTCCAGTTGAAAATTAGTCTCCAGTGAATGATTTTTTTTCTTCAATCAAGAGACTGATTTGTTTTTCTAAAGAAAGAAGGTTTCCCTGCATGGAGCATTTAGAGCGATTGAGACTTGGAACACGATCATCAACATAACATGTAAGAAGCTCAGCCTTATGAGATAAGTCATCTTCTAGACAATAGTCTAGAGTGGCCATAAAAGCTTTGGATTTCTTACAGTAATCCTTGTTAGGGAATACAGAAAAGTGATGTCCATGACCAAGACACTTGGTACAGAGAGTGGTGTCAGAATCGTTTCGAACCTATTTGTCACTCAAACTCCTTGTTTAAGAATAATTATTAAGAGATCTTCTTTTCTCCATCTAAGAGTTTTATTAATATGTTCAACAAACAGTAACAAAGTAGAATTTAAGATATTCTCGTCTTCTTTGACAATTTGTTCAGGACAAAGGGTAACAGGATCATCACCTATAACAAAATTGCTTGAGCTTAGATGATTAGATTGTTAATTTCCTGTTCGAAATCAAAGATATTTAACTTCCCAACAAGGATGTTTTTGGAAAGTGTAGAAAGATCGTTTCTATCAATAATGGCATGTTTCTTAGACTCGTAATGAGCTAGTAAAGATCTTAGAGTTTTCATCACAATATCCAATGCAGGAATAGTCTTTCCTAATGAATGACAAGCGTTCACTATTTCTGATAATTTGTGATAAAATTCCTTAAAAGAATCCTCATCAGCTATACGAAGGTTCTCCTCGTCAGAAGTTAGGTTTTGAAACCATCTTTCCTTTTCTGCGGAATTCCCTTCAAATATTGTTTCTAAGATATCCCAAGTATGATCTAGTGCATGTAGAGACATATGATGTTGAAGATCTTGGCTTATGGCGTGGATAATAGTATTCAATCGATGAAAGTTGTGTTTAGCAACACTGATTTCAATTTTGCTATATGCTTCTATGCCTTTAGGAACCGCATTAGCGCCTTCTCTGACCATTGGAGTATTGTATCCTCTTACAACAAGAACCCATGTCTAAAATTCATGAGTTTGTAAGAAGGAATGCATATAAGTTTTCCACCATAAGTAATTTGTGCCATCGAAAGCTGGTGATACGTTTATAGAGATTGCACCCCTGTCCATAATACGGATCGCTTCAAACACATACTTATTATGTCTAACAATATTTGCCTGCTCTGATACTAATTGAAAACGCAGGTGTACCAAGTACACCACCAACTTTTTCGTACGGCAACCTGTATGGACAAAACCTAATACAATTAGAAGTAGACCAACTGAATGATCCTCAATAATGTGTATATAAAGTTTACATCTCTAACCTCTTCTCCATCAGTATGTATATAGACAAGAGTTCGTGAACCTGATTTTTAAGAAGAGTACTTGGCCGATCTCAAAAATCAATATCCAAGATCAATCTAGTCATATCCAAATAATCCAATCGTAATTCTTCCAAGTAATTAAACTTGTTATCTATCTTTCAAGACACGAATTCTACAAGAAACGAGTCTCGTAATTGATTACAATTAGATTGATGTATCTACTAAGATTGAATACGTATAACTGGTGTAAATCCAATTATAAAGATAAACAGTTTAATAATGTGGAAAATGAAAAACACAAGACACCAGAAGTTTTGTTAACGAGGAAACCAAATAACTGAAAAACCTTGGGACCTAGTCCATATTTCAACACCAAACTGTATTAAGCCGCTATAGACATTAGCCTATTATCTGATTTCGGTCTGGAATGTGGTTGAGAATGAATACACTCTCCAAGTGATTTAGTTAAAGTCGCATTCCTTATGTCCCTTGAACCTCGCAAGGCTCTACGCAATTAATTCCTTTAGTTGACGTCCTTTATAGCCTAAGAGTTGCTTCAACTGAAGTGAGGACTTTTGATACCAATCTACTTCTAACAGATACGCCTATTTGATTTCCGTTTAGATCAAAAGTAGAGGTGAAGAAATCTGTTTGCAATAGACAAAGCTAGAAACCTCGCTAATCCATAACTTACTGAAAAAGTGGGGGTACAACAACCTCACCCAATAATTCACTTAGATATCTGTATGGACTAACTCCAATATACTTTTAAAAGAATCAACTAGACAGTTAGACTCAATCTTAATAAAAAGTATATCAAGGAGTTATGTCTATATTTATCGATTCAATACTTACTCAAGCAAATAGAAATCTGCGAGTCTAATTGAATACAAGAGAAATTAACTTGAACGGTACCAAAGACCAATGTTCAAGTATCAATCAATTTCAATCAACAACCAAAGGTTGGATTTACCAATTGATTGATTTAACGCACAACCTGTGATATTTCAATTATATAACAAAATATAATGATGAAAAGAAATAACACATACACCAGAAGTTTTATTAAAGAGGAAACCGCAAATGCAGAAAAATCCCGGGACCTAGTCCAGATTGAACACACACTGTATTAAGCCACTACAAACACTAGCCTACTACAAACTAACTTCAGTCTGGACTGTAGTTGAACCCCAATCAATCTCACACTGATCCAAGGTACAGTTGCGCTTTTTACGTCTCTAATCCCAGCAGGATACTATGCACTTGATTCCCTTAGCTGATCTCACCCACAACTAAGAGTTGCTACGACTCAAAATCGAAGACTTTAATAAACAAATCTGTATCATACAGAAAAGTCTACAGGAATAGATAAATCTGTCTCCCACAGAAATACCTACAAGTTTTGTTCCATCTTTTGATAAATCAAGGTGAACAAGAACCAATCGATAACCCGGACTTATATTCTCGAAGAACAACCTAGAATTATCAATCACCTCACAATAATCTTAATCGACTAGCGAAACAAGATATTGCGGAATCACAAACGATGAGACGAAGATGTCCTTGACTACTTTTTTATCTTGCCTATCGGAGAAATTAATCTCAAGCCAATCTTACGATTGTATTCAAATATGATGAAAACAGCAAGATCAGATCACGCAACTATAAAGAGAATAATTGGGTCTGGCTTCACAATCCCAATGAAGTCTTTAAGTCATTAACCTACAGGGTCTCGGTAGAAACCTAAGGTTAAAGGGGAATCGACTCTAGCTTATACAACTAGTATCACACAGGAGGTGTGGGGATTAGGATTCCCAGTTGCTAGAGTTCTCCTTTATATAGTCTACAAATCAGGGTTTGCAATCTAAGTTACCTTGGTAACAAAGCATTCAATATTCACCGTTAAATGAAAACCTGATTAGATTCAAGCTAATATCTTTCAACCGTTAGATCGAACTTAGCTTGTTATACACAAATGAAATGCACGTTCATTTAGGTTTGTGTAACCGTACCTAAACGTGTACACCTAGTTGGTTCAACAGTAGTTAACCAAATGGTTAGCCATATGAGCACTTTCATATCAACCTTATTCATCTTCACCATAACTAGTTCAAATGACTCAAAAGAACTAGTTAGAGAGTTGTTCAATTGCTTAGATCTCATAGAAGTATACAAGACACAATCGAAGCAAAAACGATTTTGATTCACTCGAATCAATTCATTAACTTTATAGCCACGGTTTGCAAATATGCATTCCTTAGTTTATATAAGTTTAAGTTCACGAATAAACCGTTTTTAGAAAATAACCCACTCAAGTATGCATATGGGTACGCATACTTAAGTATCCGGTTTGAGTTTGTTTTCAGTTCACAAACTCCAGCAGAAATTCACGAGATGTGAACTTCCGGCAGTACGCGTACGGGTACGCGGACTTAGCTTCCGGACATCCTGAACCAGTAAAGTACGAATACTTTAGTTCAAGGATTTTGGACTTACACAAGTATGAATTCACACACAATGTTTATATCCATCCGAGGTTATATATTCTAAACTCTCATTTCAATCATTGAAATATTCTTAGAGGATGTTGAATAGAGGTTATTCACACACTACTTTTCATCAAAGCGATTTTCAAGATATTGAAATAATCAACATGACTTTCGTCACTTGTAAAGATGAACTTAGCCAAAGAAAAAGCTTATTAACACATATTTCGAGAAATAGATAAGCGAGATAAACTCGGCTCGTAATAGCAAATATGTATAATCGAAGTCTATATAGCAATACGAATTATTTCTCAAGATAGGAGATAGAGTAGAGAGACTTTTGAGTGATAGATAAGTTCAAGTCTCCACATACCTTTTAGTCGATGAAGTTCCACTAGTTCCTTGAGTAGTTCTTCGTCTTTACATGATGAACGTCGTGGAGTCTAGAGCTAAACTACACTTTCTATCCTAGTCCGAGACTTAGCTATAAGTAGACTAGAAATCAAGACTTATATTTTTTTCAACTAAACTTGACAAACAAGCTTGAGATAGCAACGCTTGCGAGTTCGACCGAGCAGTGCTCTAACAATCTCCCATTTTGTCAATTTTAGTGACAAAACTATCAATACATATGGAATACAAAATAAACAAACTTTGCAGCTTCTCTTCCACATGCATGATCTCCTTTGTTCTTCAACATTACTCGAAATCTTCGTCACTTCCAAGTACTCCAATGATTCCAAAGATATTCAATGCATCATCATCGTTGTTGAAGATCCGTAGCCATAACAATGAGAAAACCAAAGCTCTCAATCATTGTTACACAGTGTCATAGTATTATTACACATCATCAAAGTTCAATTGTATCACAACTTCGACAACAATACTATGGTGATATGTATCACTCCCCCTTAGTCAATACTTCATCTCACATGAAAACCACTCCCTCTTACATAATGATCCGAAAACAATATGTATTTGTAGTGTGAACTACACATTAATTCTCCCCCTTTTTGTCAATAAAATTGGTAAAGGTACGAAAACTAGTGGGATCCTAATGAAATTTCCATATAGACACTTCATGACCAAAAGAAAGCACATATCAATATTTTAGATGCAATCATATATCCGAAACTAAATGCATTCATCAAGGAGTTTATAAAGATACAAGATAACCCCTATAATATACCACAACCGTACTCCCCACAAAGATTTGGCGATTAAGCACAAGTTCAATTAAGAACTCTCCCCCATAAAATGTCATTCCCGAAAGAACAACAACAACGACCTTACTTTTACAAGAAAAGAAGGATTTCTTTGGATTCAAACAATCAACACGCAAGCATGAAATTGTAATCCAAAGTGCTCAATTAATTAACCACAAGAGAACCCATGATTAATTTAATCGGAAATGCTCACATAAGAGAACCTACGGAGCCGCACAGTATTTACACAAAGATGTGGATCAAGGAAAGACCAATACTGCGGAATATTCAAAGATCAATTCTATTTTTCATCAATATTTGCATAGAGACATATAGTAGACTTAATCTTTGTAAACAAAAGTTCATCCTATCTTCCATCAATATTTGCATAATGACATAATAGGCTTAACTTTTTTTCTCAAAAGTTCATTCTATCTTTTATCAATATTTGTATAAAGACATATGATAGACTTAACTTTTGAGCAAATATGGGACAATCATAGTTCACGGACGCAAACACACATATCCCATAACATTATTTTTGCAATATATAAAACCAATAAAGATTAATACTGCAAAAACAATCTTTGCCCTTAAAAGGTAGAATCAATCTTTTTCGCACGGATTTACACCAAGAATAGCCACCAAAGGCATATAAAAAGATTTTCTTATAAAAGAAGAACATACAAAGTCATTAAAGACCCTATGCATCATAGTTCACATAAGAGAATTGTGAACATTCAAGAATCCCATAGCAATGCGTACTACTGGCCATTCTTGAACTTCCTTCTTTGTGATTAACCAACATCATTCTTGTAAAAGTTACAAATGAGCTTAGAAGAGAATTACTCCAAGAATCAAAGTGCCCAAGTCCAAGAGAAGTGGGACAAGTGTGACGAAATGGAGCAAAACACTCAAAAACAAGAGACGGGACAAAGATCAATATTAACTCATCCAAATTCAATAATTATCATATCCATTTTGAAGAGAATTCAAAGAGGAAGAGAATGTAAAAAGAATGAGGTCATTCCGAGTTTGTACGAAGAAGTTACGGCCAAAACAAGTTTACTGAATATGGACGTCTATGGGAAAGTATGCATACCGGTTTGCAAACGAATTTTCATGACCTGGAGCAGTATGCAAATGGGTATGCGTACTAAAATCCCTGAATTTTGATTTTAAATGATTGTATGCATACCTGGTATGTGTACCATGAAGTCCAAACATCCCGAACTACTATTTTCAAACCTAAACATTTAAGAACCTTAAACACAGATCAAGTTAGGTAGAAATGGACGATAAGCAAGGTACATGGATCATTATAAAAACACAAATCTTGCTCAAGTTTATATGCATACCTTTTTTAAAAGAATCCATTCGAATTCTACAGCCTTACCGAACATAATCTGTGTGCCCCAATTCTTGTGCTTCCCTCACCGTATACATAACAGGGCATTCCTTCGTGAGGATTCACTTTCAACACAATCAAGTTGTGTTGAGGTGAAAAATTTCTTTCTCACCACATGTGACATAAACCGACTTTTTCGCAACCATGGATTTTTCACAATCTATAGTTTTTGTCTTATTTCGTTTCTTGTTCCACTGATTCTTGTGTTCCACTTTTGAATTATCATGAAAGAGATCACTTTTAGAACCTTTCATATCCAAATTCGTTTTTCCCAAGAAGTTTTAACCTTCCAACAACAGTGATAATTCCTTCTCCATAGTCATGGAATTTTCTGGGAGATCATTCCTTTTCACACTCAAAGCATCATTGACTTTTGGTATCCACTTCTGAGTGCGTTCAGGATCAACCGGAACCTTCTTCCCATTACTCTATTCTAGATTTCTCGAAAGAGAATTGGATTGACTATTCTTTTGCAAGTTGGTCTATCTCCAATTGGGAGCATCGGATCTTGTCTTCGTCTTTATGAAGTTATCCTTTTGATAACCATTACGATTGTGAAAAGGCTTCGTATGACGTTTATAGGCAAATATAGGTTTATCACAGCACTGATTCCTTTGCCTAAAGGTTGGACAGTTACAACCTGTAACGTTAAGGGGATTAGTCTTAACATATGATCTTGGTTTCATAACTTCTTTGATGCCCAAACAAGAACATCATGAAGTTTCTCATTCCTTATACGAAAACGACATCTCCTTTCCAGGTGACCTTTATTTCCGCAATAGTAGCAAACATAAGGAATATTCTTACCTCGATCTTTATGTGCTGACTTTGGAGGTTGATATACTTTGCTCGTTTGAACCTTAACTGCCGGTGAAGGTATTTCACTTTTGCCATTAGTGGAAACCTTTTGTTGAGAAGAATCACTAGCATTGACAAATTTTACCTCTTTGCTAATACTTGGAGCATCTATTCCCTTATAGCCCAATCCTCGTGTATCACGATGATTTTTACTTACTCCTAGCATAGTAGTTAATTTGCTTGAACTATTATTGAAAATTTTCAAGTTATCTTCCAACATCTTGATTTTATCAAGAGCAGCAACTAAATCATCCTCAAGACGTTTTATCGAGCGAGAAAAGCGCTTTCTCTGTCATCAAAACTTTTTTTTACTGAGAGTTAATCCTTGCTTCAGTTTCTGCAAGTTTCTCTTCCAACAAGAAGTATTTTTGATAAATATTATCACATTCAAGTGACTTTTTACTCAGGTTTTCCTCGGAATCTTTGAGGATCGATTCGCAAGAGCGATTCCAACCATAAAGACCTCCGTAAGTCCTTTTCAATTTCTTGTTTTCTCGACAGAGAGGAGTCATAAGAGGTGTGACATGAGAAGTTGTAATCTTCTTCATTTTCAACGAATCAAAAAACTTAACATACTCTGAGATTTCCTCATCAACATCTCTATCAATATCTGAATCGCATTCATAAGAAAGTTCATCCAACTGTTCTTCTAGGAGTGTTTACCAATCAACAATTTTTACATCAAGAGAATGTTTAGATATTGACTTCAATGTGACAGTTCTCTCAGGTGAATTCAAGCTTTCAGAATCATCTGATAATTTCTGAACTGGTACGTTATTAGAGATAAACTCGTCCATAATAATCAGATTGCTACAAACAAAGACTTATGAGGTCTTAAACGTGTTTGCCTGCTCTGATACCAATTTAAAAAGTGGGGGTACAACAACCTCACCCAATAGTTCGCTTAGGAATCTGTATGGACTAACTCCAATATACTTTTAAGAGAATCAATTAGGCAGTCATACTCAATCTTAATAAAAAGTATATCAAGGAGTTATATCTCAATTTCTCGATTCAATACTTACTCAAGCAAATAGAAATCTGTGAGTCTAATTGAATACAAGAGAAATTAACTTGAACGGTACCAAAGCCCAATATTCAAGTATCAATCAATTTCAATCAACAACCAAAGGTTGGATTTACCAATTGATCGATTTAACGCACAACCTGTGATATTTCAATTATATAACAAAATATAATACGGAAAAGAAATAACAAAGACACCAGAAGTTTTGTTAACGAGGAAACCGCAAATGAAGAAAAACCCCAGGACCTAGTCCAGATTGAACACACATTGTATTAAGCTGCTACAGACACTAGCCTACGACAAACTAACTTCGGTCTGGACTATAGTCGAACCCCAATCAATCTCACACTGATCCAAGGTACAGTTGCGCGTCTTACGTCTCTGATCCCAGCAGGATACTACGCACTTGATTCCCTTAGCTGATCTCACCCACAACTAAGAGTTTCTACGACTCAAAGTCGAAGACTTTAATAAACAAATCTGTATCACACAGAAAAGTCTACAAGAATAGATAAATCTATCTCCCACAGAAATACCTACAAGTTTTGTTCCATCTTTTGATAAATCAAGGTGAATAGGAACCAATCGATACCTGGACTTATATTCCCGAAGAACAACCTAGAATTATCAATTACCTCACAATAATCTTAATCGACTAGCAAAACAAGATATTGCGGAATAACAAATGATGAGATGAAGATGTTTGTGACTACTTTTCTATCTTGCTTTTCGGAGAAATTAATCTCAAGCCAATTTTACGATTGTACTCAAATACGATAGAAACAACAAGATAAGATCATGCAACTATAAAGAGAATAGTTGGGTCTGGCTTCACAATCCCAATGAAGTCTTTAAGTCGTTAACCTACAGGGTCTCGGTAGAAACCTAAGGTTAAAGGAGAATTGACTCTAGCTTATACAACTAGTATCACACAGGAGGTATGGGGATTAGGATTCCCAGTTGCTAGAGTTCTCCTTTATATAATCTCAAAATTAGGGTTTGCAATCTAAGTTACCTTGGTAACAAAGCATTCAATATTCATCGTTAAATGAAAACCTGATTAGATTCAAGCTAATATCTTTCAACCGTTAGATCGAACTTAGCTTGTTATACACAAATGAAATGCACGTTCATTTAGGTTTGTGTAACCGTACCTAAACGTGTACACCTAGTTGGTTCAACAGTAGTTAACCAAATGGTTAGCCATATGAGCACTTTCATATAAACCTTATTCATCTTCACCATAACTAGTTCAAATGACTCAAAAGAACTAGTTAGAGAGTTGTTTAATTGCTTAGATCTCATAGAAGTATACAAGACACAATCGAAGCAAAAACGATTTTGATTCACTCGAATCAATTCATTAACTTTATAGCCACGGTTTGCAAATATGCATTCCTTAGTTTATATAAGTTTAAGTTCACGAATAAACCGTTTTTAGAAAATAACCCACTCAAGTATGCATACGGGTACGCATACTTAAGTATCCGGTTTGAGTTTGTTTTCAGTTCACAAACTCCAGCAGAAATTCACGGGATAACTTCTGGACATCCTGAACCAGTAAAGTATAACATACTTTAGTTCAAGGATTCTGGACTTACACAAGTATGAATTCACACACAATGTTTATATCCATCCGAGGTTATATATTCTAAACTCTCATTTCAATCATTGAAACATTCTTAGAGGATGTTAAATAGATGTTATTCACACACTATTTTTCATCAAAGCGATTTTCAAGATATTTAAATAATCAACATGAATTTCGTCACTTGTAAAGATGAACTTGGCCAAAGCGAAAGCTTACCAACACATATTTCGAGAAACAGATAAGCGAGATAAACTCGGCTCGAAATAGCAAATGTGTATAATCGAAGTCTATATAGCAATACGACTTTTGTCTCAAGATAGGAGATAGAGTAGTTAGACTTTTGAGTGATAGATAAGTTCAAGTCTCCACATAACTTTTAGTCGATGAAGTTCCACCAGTTCCTTGAGTAGTTCTTCGTCTTTGCATGATGAACGCCGTGGAGTCTAGAGCTCAACTACACTTTCTATCCTAGTCCGAGACTTAGCTATAAGTAGACTAGAAATCAAGACTTATAGTTTTGGCAACTAAACTTTACAAACAAGCTTGAGATAACAACGCTTGCGAGTTCGACCGAGAAACCTAGATTCTTAACCACCTCTCAAGAACAATCTTCCAAAGATCAATTAAGATCAGTATTCAGATATTTATCTTGAGGAATCACAAAGTCTGAGACGAAAAGAACTTTGCGATTACTATCAACTTGCTTGAAAGAGATTACGAAAACCACGATAATAGAAAAAAAAGATCAGGATACACGAACTATCAAGGTAAATAGTATGACTTGGATTCACGAATCCCCAAAGCGAAGTCTTTTAGTCAGAAACCTAATTATGTTTCTCAGAGGAAACCTAGGTCTATAGAGGATGAATTTAGAATCAACTAGGACACAAAGTATCAGGGATTTAATTTCCAGTTGAAAGAGCATCTTTTTTTATTGATTTCAAGGACTAGGGGTTGCTTTGAATTCAATCTAAGATAACTTGAGAATCAACCAAACACTTTATGTCTTGAAAATACAATAGAAGAATATACACCAGGAACCGATTCTGAAACCATGTATAATGATTGTTTGGTTCGGAAAGTATGCCGAAGGACTAAAGCAATTTGATGTTTGTTTAAACATTTAATTATGTAATCATGATGCACACACATAAGATTTTGAGTGATCGCTGAAGTCTTAGAAGTGTTTGAGAGAGTTTTAGCAATGCTAAACATATTTATAAAAATAAGTTTTTGAGCATTTGCTCAAAGTTACAGGGACGGTTGGTACAACGATTCATACCGTTAGGCTTGTTCATGAGTCAGGGTGCAACGGTTCGTGAACTGGGTTCTCAAACCCTATAAGATTACTGAACTCAGTTGACCATCTGAACTTACGATTTGCGAACTGGTTTGCCAATACTCCTATATTTCTGAAACTCAGATATCTATGGTTTGCGAATTGGTTCGCCAACCTTCCCTGAGAAGAAATATCAGATAGTTCAATATATCTCTCTTATGATGTTTGAAACATTCCCACGTGATAAAATCATCTGCATGAGCAATTTTTAATTGATCCACAAATTAATTCACACAATAAATTGTTTGGAACTAATATTGTTAAGGATCATTAAACATGTTTGCTTAGAATCATATTTCGAGATTTTTAACAAGACAAGCTTAACTCGAAACTTCTTCTTTGTAAATCTATTAGAAGCCATACGACATCGTCTCAAAAACATAGAATGACATTAGCGGCTAAATCGTCTCTTGACTGGTCTAATAGCATTGACGTGCTTGCGGGTCTTTACAAAAAGAGACCCTAATTCTTACAACAACAAAAAAAACACCATTAATGAGAAGAAGGTGGGGATGATTACCAATGGTTGTTGTAGATGCAAATAAAAGTGCAGATTTAAGACAAATCATTCTATTTAAGAGAGAACTCGGAACACATTCTGAAGTCATATTTCCAATTCCTACAATAGCAGCAACATCAACATAGTAAGATGATGATGAATTAATAGCAGTGGTGAGGAATTGAACATGAAAGGATTGATTAATTTCTGAGCTCTGCCATGATAGATTTTGGATATCTACATTGCTGACGATTTAATTAATTGAATGATATTATAGAAGATAATCAGTTTACAGGACAAATTTGAGTATCTATAAAACTCTCTTCTCTCGACATTTCTCTCTCTCTTACACTCACACATGCACTTGACAAACACACTGCATATGACTCTCACATGGTTTGCATATTCACAATTCACACACTCACTCAATTACAACCACACCTACTTTACCACCTCAATAAATGAGTTACTAAGGGAAATTTTTATGGTAATAAATAAATGTTTTTTTTTTTGTTAAGCCACGTGGATGGGAAAAGTGGATTTTTCATTATGGTAAATGAAGTTGGTGGCCGAAGAAGATTCGCGCGAGGTAAAGTTATGCAATGCGGTAAGCCTTAGGACGCTGGGGGTAATACTTCAGTCGCTAGCGTCTTGCACTAAGCCACTGGCGGCTTAGCCTAGGCCGCCAACGGTTACAATTCTAACAGTCACCCAAACGACTATCTTTTACCCTCAATATATACTACTCAATTTCATCCTCCAAAATCACAACACTTTTTTATCCAACCAATTTTCTCTCAATTTCAATCAATTCAAGTTTTCAACCATGAATCCCGATTTCGGTTCTTTTGAGGAAGATATGGAAATTGATGAAACCTTGTACGAAGAATATAAATAAATATATGTAGATATTTTGCATCAAATGGATGAAGGGGCAAATGAGGCTTGGAGGCGGCGAAACTTTATGTTGCAATTACATTCAGGGAGCATTTTGAGCCATAAGATGTTTTGGCTAGAAGATGGACGTGGCGAGATCGACATTTTTACCACAACAATTTAACAGATGATTATTTTAATACTATAAGTGTGTTTTTCGACGGCGTCGATTCCGCATGGGCCGCAACTTGACTCAAAGGATTATTGCTGAGCTTTATCAGGTACAACCTTTATTTAATTATCAGTATGATGCATGTCATGTACGAGGCTTTGGTCTTGAACAAAAGGTCACTGCATCCCTCAGAATATTTTGTTATGGAGTACCAGCGGAATCCACAGATGATGACATCCGTACAGGAAACCACAATTAGGTATCTCAAAACGTTGTGCGAAACAGTATTCGAGCATTTTAGTCCAACTTTCTTAGGAAAACATACTCAGATAGATGTTGAGAATCACTGCCGAAAACACAACTAGGGGTTTCCAAGAATGCTAGGTAGTTTTGATTGCATGTTGGGAGCGAATGCATGTCCAGTTGAATGGGCATGTTAATATAAGGGTCATTATCCAAAACCAACTGTAATATTGGAAGCTTCAGCTACTTATGATTGTTGGATTTGGCATACTTTTTTAAACTCCCGGGTTCACAAAATGACATCAATGTTTTTCATAAATCTCCATTGTTTGAAGATCTTAAGCATGGGCTCGCGCCACACTTAATTTCACCATCAACGATCATAGCAACACTCGGGGGTATTATCTGGTAAATGGGATTTATCCACAATGGTCAATTTTTTAGTTCAAGCCTATAGTCATACAAGTTTTAGACGAACAACTTCGAAGAATATCAAGTATTTTAACACCCGACAAATGGCTCTGAGAAATGATGTTGAACGCGCTTTTAGAATTTCGAAAATGAAGTTCTCCATTATTTGTGGGCCGTGTCGTTTTTTTTAATCTTTAAGAAATGAAAAAAATTATGCTAATTTGCATAATTGTGCATAACATGGTTATTAAGGGAATCCAACGTGAACCCATATGGACTAGTAATCCAAATGAAGATTTGAGGTCTAATCTTGTAATGCATCATGGCGGTCCTGCAAGAAACTATGGACTGGCATATATCAAAACATGGGCCTCTATGGAAAACTAAGGTAGGATCGAACTGTCCACTTTTGGGCTAGAAGAGGAGCTACGCGCGGTAGTCAAAACCGAGCCAGACATTTTTTTTAATGGAATGTTATTTTATTTTGTTTTAAGTTGTTTATGTACTTTGAAGTAAGATGTAATGTATTGAGTCTATCTAAATTAAGTGATAAGTTAAAAGTTAATACATTTACTTTTGCATAAGTATTATATTGAAACTAAGTTAAACTAAACTATTAAATTTAAATAAAACTTAACTACTATATATTTAAATTAAAATTATAGTAGATTTAATCAAGGTGGTATTCCTCTTCATCTTCTTCCGAGATATCGGCACCGCTATCGTCATCCTCATTCTCATACTGGGCAGATTGTGGGATTTGTTTTTCATGAATTCATTCAGTTATTGTTCCACTTTATCAACTTCTTTTCCTATTATCTAAGTTATCGTGCATCCATCGCTGAAGTGTTCATGGAGAGTAGTTTGTTCATGTTAAAATCCTTGTAATGTTGTTCTCGCGAAAGACGACTTTTTAGAAGTTTCCTTCTTTCCAAGCCCCGATATGCTCTTCTAGCTAGTTCTACCTGATGGTCGTTTTCCATGTACACGAAGTAGTTAAACTTGTTTTAACCTCCTTCTGTCGCTCTTTGGGTTGCGTCTCTCGCTGCTTTTCCATCTTTCTGACACCCTCCTTATCTTCTTTTAACATTGGTATTAACATCGAAATTGAAATTGTGTTGTCCCGGCTACTTGGAGACCCTGGTGAGGAAACAGGTGCTCCAATCTGAAAATCCCGTGAAATTGGCCCATAACTGATCTTGTTGGCACTTGATTACCTTCCAACACGTATGGATTAAATTCATTAAATTTTAAATTTCCTCGGAATGTTAAAATAACTTTCACATTGAAAACCACCTTTGTGGGATCTTTGCTACTCTTCTCATCATCTTCATTTCACTTCTGGTTCACCTTTACCGTTTTTTTCTTTTTTGCATCGAAACATCTGCATGATCAAAGCTACATATTCACTTAAGTATTTTCTAATAGCATGAAAACGATGAGACAAACCACCGGGATAACGAGAATTGATGTTACCGGTTCCTTCATGAAATTTTTCAAAAATCTTTTGATAAAATGTAGCCCCATGTTGCTGCCAACCATTGATTTGTCTACTGTAAGGAGTACATAATTCCTACAAATATATCCATTTACGTCCAACCAAAATACGCACGGCTAGAGTTAAAATGCCAACGACTTAAGTCGAGACGCGCGATTGAGCTTCAGCCGTAGGTCATCAACAAAGAAACGCACGGCGTGTAACGATGCGTGCAGCTCTCGGTCGACCGCAATGAGCAAACCAATAATTTTGGCTTATCTTAAATGTATCCCATGCATTTATTAACCATAACCCATTTAAAACAAGTGCTTAAGCTATCCGCATATCCCATAAAATTATACATAATTATTATATATAACCTAATATAATAGTTAATCATTAAATCCCTAAATCAATAACGAAAAAAAAGGTTAATTATTTAATTTTTATAATTAAATTTATATAAGATATTTGACCTAGTTAATGTTTTTAAAGAATAATCGATACCCTCATTCATTTTTACTGGAATCATGATCGGAAAAAGAATCACCTTAGTTAAGATTTTCATTATAGATTTGTTTATGGAATTCTAGGGCAACGGTTCTAAAAAAAGAATCAAAACCTTAGTTAATTCTATTTCGATTGATGTTCTTGTGGAATTTTTTTAAGGAAATAACTAGAATATACACCACGATCAATTGTAACGTAACCATGATTGAGAAAAAAGAATATCATTTAGAGAAAATTAAGAATTAGGATTTATTTTGTTTTGGGGAAAAAAATAAGAATTATGTTTATAATTGATGATTTTGAGTAAAAAGGAAAATTTTAGTTTAATTGTTAATAAAAAAATTAAAAATTACATATTTGACTTTTCATTTTAACATGAATATTTTGAGTTATAATTAATAAGTGCGTGGACTACATTTAAGAGAAGCCAGACTTTTATGGTTGGCTATTCGTTTTTCAATTTTGTTCATCACATGGTGGGAGCAAGACAAAATGGGTTCCAAGAGAATCAACCATGTGAATCAATATGGGAAGCTCCGAAACCAATACCCTCTTCTTCATAAGAGCAGTTCCTATGGACTCAACAAAACAAGGATTTGTTCATTTTGATCCCACTAAGGACTCAACAAACATGAAAAACGGATGGACAAACCAACAAATTTGTTGGTTTGTTGAGTGAGATGGAAGAACAGGTCCGCACTCGATAGAAGGACAGGCGATCGTGCCACAATCGCTGGCGTTTGTCACAAAATCGCCCGTTGTTCCATAGAATGCCAGCGACTTTGGTTAAAGCGCCGCATTTTTCCCTAAACCGCCAACGGCTAAATCTGGACGGCCGAAAAATCTTGTGATCTAACGGCTATAATTTTTGAGTTCTATAAATACTCCTCATTTCAAATATAAATTCACACATTCTTCACATTCTTCACTCTCAAATCATCTACAAAAATGCCTCACAGAGTTCGTAGTGTTAGATTCACTCAACAAGAGGATTTAGCTATTTGCAGATCCTTCGTTCTTCACACACAAGATGTTGTCGGTAGGAATGTATCCCAGTCGACGATGTGGGAGAAAGTTCATGAAATGTTCGCTGCTGTAACGGGAAACATTAATGGGCGTGATCCTCACTTATTTTTGCATCGTTTTAGTTCAATTAGTCGTCATGTATCAGAATTCATCACTTTACTAATGGAGAATCACAGAAATAAGATCAACGGTGAAGCTGTACATGAAGTGGAACCCAGAACTATAGCGATGTGGGAAGTATCTCACAGCGGATGTCCTTTCGACTTCCATGCTTGTTTCAACATTCTTAAGGTGCTCAACAATTACAATCCCTACATCGCCCTAAGAATTCCACCACCCGACGAGAATTGACGCCTATGTAGTAGTTTTTTTAATCTAATGTATTTCTTTTATTCTCATGTATGATGTGGTTGTTCAATGCAGTATATGTTTTTATTTATGAGATTGATGGTGCAATGTTTAATCCAAGAAAAATTTAAATTAGTTATGATTTTGATGGTGCAAATTTGAAGATATCCACATGTTTGGTTTTAGATAATCGTAATAACACAAAATAAGCAGCAAACTAAATAACATAATACCATAGTGAATCGATTTGTCCTTCAACTTCAATCATCCCACTCCACCAAAAAACACCTAGGACATTCCCATAAATGCCTTCCATATGTGTCTTCTTCAGAAGAAGTGCGCAAATGCATAAAAGTCTTGCAATCGGGCTTTGAGCATCCACTGATTCTCTGTGGACAATGTTTGTATTCATGATCTCCATATCCATAATGCTTGCAGTGTAATAACTACTTCTTCAATTTGGCTTTAAGTTTGAAGTTTTTGCAGAGTGTTGCAATCTTTTCTTCTTCTTCTTTAATCTTCATAGCATCATCTAACATATGTGGTTCCTCTGGACAGTTGGGATCTTGACATTGCAAATACCTGAGCTTTTCCGGTTGTGATTCAATCACCATTCTGATGCGTGAACAACCTTCCCGCAGACACTTTGAATACATCCAAGGGCATTGCATGAGACTGTGGTTATCCATGAAACATAATGGACAAACCTCTTTTGGTTCAACACATAATTTTTTCTTCGCTTTGCCTTTAGAAAACATGGTGGATGTTGTTGGATTAAGAAAGAAATCTGTTGGTTTGGTTAAGAATAAAACCTAGTGCTGTATTTATAACAAAAAAAATAGGCGTTGGTAATTTAAACGGGCGGTTTTAGTAAAGCCATGCGGTTTTGCTACAAACGCCAATGGATAAATTTCCAACGGCTCGATTTTCTTTATCGCCCTATAAATTCCATTCTTCCTATCCCCAAATTTACATCTTTTTTTCTTTCTAAAACTTTTAATCTCTCTCACTCTGCAGAAATGTCTGTTAGAAATCGTGGTCCCAAGTTTACTGAAGAAGAGGATATAACTATACGCAAAGCATATTTTTTTCATAGGGTAATCATTGGTATGGGCTTTCAAGATGGTTCTTTTGGGGAGAACATTTTTACAATGTTCGTCTCATCGACGGGGAACCCAGGAAACCGAGATGTTGGTCGATTGCATGCTCGTTTTCAATCTATTAGGCTTGTAGTCCAGCCATTTCTTTCCTGGTAATGGAAATTGATCGAGAAAAGTTCATCGGTGTAACTGAAGATGAAGTGATCCAAACAACTCTATATAATTGGGAGGAAGCTCACGGTAAACCTTTTCGTTACAAAGCGTGTTTTAGAATTCTAAAAGATGGTCCATCTCAAGCACATCTGTACTGCACTCGAATGCTTCTCCCGGTCTTTACAATGGAAGAAGATGTTACTCTTGTTCGATGTTGGTTACATCATATGATGAGACCAATGAACAATGACAATTTCTGGGAAAGAGTATTGGGACATTTTGTAGCATCGTAGAACAAAACCATAAGAAACGGTAAGAGCCTAGAACTAAGAATTGCATTCATCACAAACATTATACAGAATTTTTGTGGATGGTTCACCGTAGCAATTCTGGATTATCCAACGAAGAACTGGTGAGTATCTTACCTTTGTCCTCACTGATCAACTGCATCATAAATATATGAACTTGTTGTTTATCTGTTTTACAGAAAACCATCGCTCAGACCAAGTTTACTGAAGAAACCGGAAAAGATTTTAAGCATCTTGAATGCTATGAACTCTACATAGAGAATGTCGCTGGATTTGATGTAGTTTGATGTTTTTGTTGTGGTTTATTAAAATGTAGTTTGATGTTATTTGCAAGTTTAACTTGTAACAAATTTCGCTTAATCTGAAGTGGAAATCTATTTTAAAATCAAAATATTTTCATTCATTGATATTACTGCCAATTCTTTTACAAGATATAAACTTAGAAAATAATAAAAAGTACTAAACAACTTCAATAAAAATCAAGTACAAGCTTTGGCCTCCTGTTTATCTTCATCTGACGTATCTTTCATTCAACGCGCTCTTTGACCGTTTCGCCTTTGTTTTTGAAGTTTTTGTTGTTGACTTTCAAAACTGGTGCTCCTCTTTGCATGTTAGCGGAACATTTTCTCGGAGCAACTCCAAAAACTTGCACTTCTCTCTTACAATTTTCAATCTTTTTAAAACTCCCACATATCTTAGAAACAACAGCTTCAAGTTTTGCATCGCAAAAAAGTGTGATCGCCTTTTCAGCCATTTCACAAACAATAAACTAAAAAATTGAAATAGATTTAGAAGCGAAAATTCAAGAGAAGTGAATTTTGGTGTGAGTGAATTGTTTGAAGATGATGGTAATTTATAGAGGTAAAAATAACGATGATATCACATGGAGAGAACAATTCAAATTAGACATTTAAACGACATCCTTGAAAGAGAAAGCTCTTTTGCCAAGGATTGAGTTGGATATATAAGAGGCATATCCGAGTCAGATAAATCTGAAGTCGCCGAGTCAGGATAAAACTCGGGTTCTTCAAATGGGCTCGCTTCTGTGAAAATTGATTAGGCTTCAAAATATGCCTGATAGGCGCTTCAAAATATTTAGAAGAATCACATGAGAATAGCGATAATACTAGCATTGTGTGTATAATACCAGCGTGCGTAGAAATCACGCCGCGCTTAAGCTTCAAACGCTCGTGGTTTTGGTTCCAACACCGAGTTTGAGCTATAAACGCTAGCGATTGTTCTTTGACCTCGTGCTTGATGATTGACTGCCCACTTCTTTTCCCATAGTGGAGAAACATGCTTGGCCATCCACCTGGCTCAACAAAAAATTTAATTTATACATTGCCATAGGAATTTCCCTACGTGTGCTTGATGCATATTGTGTAATTCATCCATCAAGGATTTAACGTAGTAACTAAACTGGGATCAGAATCCTAAGGTGAGTAAATTAATACATACATCATGAAATGTGGATTGGCGATGAGGCTCATGACGTAATACACGCGCCTTGTAATCTTGACCTTGTAGCTGTAGCGTGTGGATAGGATCACTTGGAACCTAAACCGCATATACTTTAAACCCTTTGTAAGATCCACTATCATTTCTTTTTGGAATCAAACACCACGAACAAGAACAAGGTGGATCAGAAGAATAGCCACCTCAATCACAGTCATACACGATCACGGACGATGGAGCTTCAATTAAAACTTTGACCGACATGGTTGCCCCACAGAAAGCGGTCCAACAACAGCAACGAGCTCTCCCGTAATCTCTAGAAGAAGTCGGGCAAGAGTAGAACATTCCCTCCGCTAATTCACAGCCAAAAACTTCACAGCCAATTAAATCTCAGCATCTACTCCTCCTAGGAAATTCACTTAAATCAATAGCACCTCGCCACATCAGCATGCCAAGCCATGTCATCAACTAAAGCATCCTACGTGGATGCTGAAATTTCCATTTTATGTGGTTCATGAGAAACACGGAACCTTTTGCAATACAATAAATACAAATCTAACCGTTTAATCCATCGCTCAAGATGTTCTCTTATCCCTCCTCCTCTATATCTCTTTGGTTTTCCAAACAATCAAAACTCCTACACAAGTGGGAAGGATAGGAAAGAAAATTTGGGGAAAATCCCTAAATTTGAAACCCTAATTTTTACAGAAGAGGATGAATTTTGGTATCGAAACTCGAGCTGCTTCGTCCAAGGCAGAAACTTCTGTGGTTACAGCAGAGAAGGCTTTATCTTTTATATCAAAAGGATGGAGAGAAGTAAGAGATTCAGCAGATGCGGATTTTCAGTTAATGAAAACAAGGGCGAATACAATCAAGAATTTAGCTACTTCATTTGATAAAGAACTCGAGAATTTTCTTAACTCTGCGACTACTTTCTCAGTTCCCGCCATCAAATCATCTTCTTCTACGACAACTGAGATTGATTTCGTTAAGAAATTACAACCCAAGTTTACGGAATTCCGTAGAGTTTATTCATCACCTGATTTTAGCAAGAAAGTATTGGAGAAATGGAGCCCTAGAGCTAGGATTAAACTTGATTTGTCTGCTATAAGAAATGCTATGTTAGCTGAAGTTGGGGATTCGGAAAAGATTGCGGAATTTGATGAAAAGGAAAGGTTATGGAGGGGGAGGAATCTGAAATTAGATGAGTTTTGGTCTGAATGGAAAGGGGAAGAAGAAGACGGGAATCACAGTGAATGGCAACCTATAAAGGCGTTGAAAACAAGATTCAGGGAATTGGAACAAAAGAGTTCTTCATCTGAGATTTTTGAGACTTTCAAGAATAGTGAGTTTGTGGAGAAAGTTAAGACAAGCTTGGTATGTTTTGAGTTTTATTTATTTAGATTTAGTTGGAGTTTTTGATAGTTTTAATTTGAATCCTTGCTTTTATTTTCTTCGAATTTGAAGTGTGTCATATGGATGCTTACCCCTGGTATGTGTTTGTTTGATGAACCGTTATGATTTTAGTCACTGAACTTCAGTTTGTAAGACTAGGTAGATTACATGGAAGATGTAAGGGGATTACATTAATTTGGTTTTGGTAGTTTTGGTACTAGATACACCAACTTGAAAAACTAAAATACGGGGATACGGCATACTCAATACTTGATCAGTAGTTTAACATAAACATATTATATATAAGATAGAAACTAAACAAAATACATACATGTGTTTGCATGATCAAAATATAATATGTATGATTAACCTCACTGGAGAGAGAAAAGGTCTGGATAAGAAGGAAGAAAGTCTAGAGCAAGATCAGTGGACAGATTTGGAACTAATATTTTGTCACTATAGTTAAAACTTCTCATAGAATCTAGTAAGATATCTGGATTTTCTAATATTTAGTCAAAATTTTCTAACTGATGCTGAACTTCAGTTTGTAAGACTAGTTGATTACTTTCAAGAAAGAAGTAAGGGGATTACATTAATTTCTTTGGTACTTTAGTCTAGCAGTGATGTTTTTCTTTGTTTGATAAGCTACTACCATGAGTAGGTTATGGCTGGAGGGTTGTTTTCCACGGTTTCATTGTAGGACTTTTGGGTAACTGTTGGATCCTGCGATCAAGAGCCGTTACTAATTAACTCTTTAGACTCAGAATCTTATTAGCCTGCATCTTCCCTTTTGCTATTCATCCCAATAGTTATCCAGCTTATTAAATTCAGTTTGAGTGGATATAGTAAATCCTTAAATCTCAGGACAATCATTTTTATTACTTCCTAGCTTTTAAAAGATACAGACTTGTTTAATATGAACATAACAGTTAAATAGTTCAAATCAAGTTTATTTTCTTACTCTTTTACTTTAATATCTTGTAGAAAGCAATGTGCAAGGAGCCGCAAGATTCCAAGGTTGGTCTTTCCACCCTATTTATGTGTGTGTAATCTCTATAGTAATTTTGTTGATTTGTCGAGTACTTGTGTATTTTCTCTCGAGTGCTTTCTAATTTACTTTTAGGACGCACAGTCTCCACATTGTTAAATTTTAAAGCTAAACATCTCTACCATTAGATGCTGCCTCTTGGCTTATATTCTCAAGTCAATCAACTTGTGTGTATATGTTGTTAGACCCATCGTGGAAGTTGTGCCTTCAAAAGCTCATCCTAATAATGATGCTAGCACCCTCTAGTTTAATAATTTATCTTCTCGTGCTAAACCTAGTAAATCTTGAGTTGGTGCATTGGGATATAAGAGTGGTCAAACTGTTTATTTCATACCCGTCACAGTGAGGCGTGCTTTACCCTAGTGAAACTTAAAAATCATTTGTTTAGTAGGCTATGTTATTTTTAAAGAATTACAATTTTGACTATTATTGACTTTTGAAATCCTTTCAACAACAACAACAACAACAACTAAGCCTTTAGTCCCAAACATGTTGGGGTAGGCTAGAAATGGAACTCAAATCATAAACCATCTTTCTTATGTTATTGTTAAGGTACGTGGATCACGGATTACCATGCGCCCCTGTCAAATGCTGTCTCTTTTGATATCCTCCATTCCTTCAAGTCTCTTTTCACTGCCTCCTCCCATGTCAACTTTTGAAGAGGCCAGAGACTGAGCACTGTGCTGGCTATGTAAACTTAAGCTAGCATAAGTGGTACCACAGTGACCACACACTTGAAGACTTAAACCACCCATTGGGCACATACAATGTTCAGTTGATTAGAATTTGATTTGAAATTTGGTAAGTGTATGTAGCTAAACACCTACTAAGCTGTCCATCTCTCTGTTATAGGAAGTGCCGCCGCTGGATGTACCAGAACTTTTGGCTTATTTGGTTAAGCAGTCGGGACCCGTTTTTGATCAACTTGGTTTCAAACAAGGTAATCAGTATTGCCTTCATTTTATTGTGTGAAGTCTATTATTGCAGTAGGATGCTTGTATCTTGTAAATTAAAACATTTGTATCATGTCTTGAGACCGTTTAAGTGGTCAAGTAGACAACAGTTGCTCCTCAAACTGTGTGGAAGCTGTAGTTGTTTCCTGGCATTGCTGTGTAGGTACCATTTCAATGTGTGAATATATTGCCAGCGGGTTGGTTTTAATAAGTTTTCTCAACTGTTGCAGATATATGCCACAAGTTAGTTGAAAAGTTCTGTAGCAAATATAGGAGCCAGCTTCTTCTGCGTTCCTCATCATCAGATAATTCAGCCTTGATTGAAAATGAGAATTTTAACGATGAACTGGATCTAAGGATAGCCAGTGTCGTACGTAGTACTGGACATTGTTACGAAGGTGGCCTGTGGAATGACTCTGCAAAGCCTGAATCAAAAGATGGGAAAAGGCATTTTGCAATAGTTACAACAGCCAGTCTTCCTTGGATGACTGGCACTGCTGTAAATCCTCTGTTTCGAGCCGCATATTTGGCCAATTCCGCTCAACAAAATGTAACCCTGCTGGTACCATGGCTATGCAAATCAGATCAAGAACTAGTTTATCCGAACAACCTCACTTTTAGTTCACCAGAAGAACAGGAAATTTATATACGAAACTGGCTGGAGGAAAGGGTCGGCTTCAAAGCAGATTTCAAAATATCTTTCTACCCTGGAAAAGTAATTTTTAAATGATTTATTTGGCACTGTTAATTATACAACCTTTCTAGTTGTTTGTCTTATGAATACCCTCCTTGGTTTCAGTTTTCTAAGGAAAGGCGCAGTATTCTACCTGCTGGGGATACCTCACAGTTTATTTCCTCGAAAGAAGCTGATATTGCTATACTGGAAGAGCCAGAACACCTTAACTGGTACCATCATGGTAGGCGTTGGACTGATAAATTTAACCATGTTGTTGGTGTTGTCCATACGAATTACCTGGAGTATATTAAGAGGGAGAAGAATGGAGCTCTTCAAGCCTTTCTTGTAAAGCACATAAACAGTTGGGTGACCCGAGTGTATTGTGACAAGGTATCTATTGTAATACTCTCATCACCTGATTTACACTGTGCTACCCCAGCCCTTTATCTATTAGATGGTGAACTTAAGAGAGGGATATCTTTATGCAGGTTCTACGTCTTTCTGCTGCGACCCAAGATCTTCCAAAATCAGTCATATGTAATGTGCATGGTGTGAACCCCAAATTCTTAAAGGTTGGGGAAAGGGTTGCTGAAGAAAGGGGGCGTGGGCAACAAGCATTTCCAAAGGGAGCATATTTCTTAGGGAAAATGGTGTGGGCAAAAGGGTACAGAGAATTGATTGATTTGCTGTCTAAGCACAAGAATGATCTAGAAGGTTTTAAGTTGGATGTGTATGGTAATGGAGAGGATGCTCATGAAGTCCAATCTTCAGCAAAGAAACTGGAGCTGAACCTTAACTTTCTAAAGGGAAGAGATCATGCAGATGATTCACTTCATGGGTGAGTAATAATTATTTTTTGTCCGCAGCTAACTCTTGAGCAGTTGCTTAGTTTTGTTTATTCGTTTGTTGAATTCATGCAGTTACAAGGTGTTTATAAACCCTAGTGTAAGCGATGTTCTCTGCACGGCAACAGCTGAAGCACTTGCCATGGGAAAATTTGTGATTTGTGCTGATCACCCATCAAATGAGTTCTTTAGGTCATTCCCCAACTGCTTGACATACAAATCCTCAGAAGATTTTGTGGCCAAAGTCAGAGAAGCACTTGATAATGAGCCTCAGCCTCTCACAGCGGAGCAGAGATACAACCTTTCGTGGGAGGCAGCAACCCAGAGGTTCATGGAATACTCTGAACTAGATAGGATCTTAAAGTTGGGTGAGACAAACAACAGAAAATCAAGCAAAACAAAGACAAATATTATGAAATCAGTATCGTTGCCTAATCTTAATGAGATGGTAGATGGTGGACTGGCCTATGCTCACTTCTGCCTCACAGGTAGTGAAATCCTGAGGTTGGCGACAGGAGCAATACCAGGAACACAAGATTTTAGCAAGCAGCATTGTGAGGATTTACATCTGTTACCGCCTCACGTAGAAAATCCCATATATGGTTGGTAAATAATCAGCAGTTCCTGTTTTGGTAGCGCCCTCTTTTTTATGTGTATAATTATTATTTTCTGATGTTCTATGTATAATTATTTGTTCGATATAAAGAAATCTATTATCCTAGTAGCATTTTTTTATCAGTGCTATCTCCATTTTGTGGGTTCTCCAACTAGATCGAAACCCGGAAGTAAAGGAAAGTAGTCATGTCCTAAGGCATCAAAAGAAACAGATTCATCTTCTCTAACATAAATAGTATCATTACAAGCCTCAAGGACATCAAATGCGTCAAAACATTCAATTAATGAGCTAAATAATGCAGCGCATTAAAGTGAAACTCACTGCAGTAATAAACGATTGCATTAGGGAATTACATGATGAGCAAGGGATGACGATTAGCAATCTCCTTGAAAGTTGAGTGTCATAACTGCACTTCTTCATCTGCACACTCAACGTCAGGTCTGCTTCAAATGAAAATCATCTCATTGGCTGAAATTCGGCAAACCTTCTACAACAAAGCGTGTCCTTGACCAAAGCTGTAGCTTTATTCTTCTCCACTATTTCTCGCGCCTCAAATGCCGTGTTCTTAACCTTCTCTTCAAAGACCTCGGAAGCCCATAGAAATGTGCCCCAAATCTCAAAGTTCAAGCTTTTAAATTCTGCAAGATGGAATCTCCTAATGCCCAGTCAAGTAGAAAGACTCGTTACGCATATTCAACCCTCTTTGAATAAGAATTCTTAATCAATATGATACGACATGACGAATATGGTTTAAAGTTTTCAAATGTGTATACCTGATTTTGGTAGTTAGTCAAACCAGATAGTTCAATTAATCTTATGTTTTTTAAGTCTATTGCCTCAAAATATATGTACTAAAATGGTGAACGGGTTCTATAATATTTTTTTTTTCTTCTTCTTTTTAAAAAAACATAAATTTATTCATCAGGAGAGGAAGAAATACAAGAGTTAGATGTAAGCCTTGCAACAAGCTGGGCTCCAATCCCTTTTTAAATGACAACCCCAATCATATGGAAAAGAAAATCCTCCACTATGACATTCGCATCATGGCTAGCCATATAATTGCGCTATCTTTTCATAAACTCCACAATGTCACAACCCAACTCCCCTAAAGTAGAAAAAGCCAACATGCCAAGACCAAAACCATGAGCTGCACACTTCTCTAAATATTTGGTTCTTTTTCGAGCGACAGCATCATCAACTGCCTTACCAGGAACAAAGGTGCGCACCCCGCCTGTTAAAGGAGAAACAACCGTGATATCCATACACACATCGTGCCCATTGTTCCAGTTGTACACTAATATGATAAGAAACCCAAATCCACTTCTTTCCTTGCAGGGACACCCGCACGATAACAAATGTCAGCAAAGGTGTCACGAACCAGGTCATGTCTATGCTTGAGCCCAACTCCATGCGAGCAGTGCAAGGCATGGTCCCCAAAAATATCCATCTCCCTGCCACAACTGGAGCATGTGTCTCCTTCTTCGAAAAGAGGTTTCCCAAGTCTATAGCGCAAGATAGCTCTAAAATGTCGAGGCCCAAGTTTTTGATTAAGCCCGTCAATCGGAATGGCCAACAAATAGTCATGTGCTTGCTTGATCCTATTGCTCTGCCATAGGGATGAATCACGCTCGGTCATAACAAATCGGTTAGGTAAATCTTTCTTCACTGCATCGAAGTACTTGATTGCCAAAGATCTCATAGAATGGGGGGCAATATCATCAATACATAATGAAGAAGTCTCATAGAATGGGGCGCACTCAAAACTTGGGCTCGAACTAGACACACCAGAATGCCTCAAAATATTCTCCTGTTGAGTCCTCGTCTGGAAACAAGATGCCAAATAGCAATATTGCATGGTATCCTCTATGGTATACACCCCTGGGCCACCATATTTAATGGTAAGTGTACCAAGCCTTTGCTAAAGGAGACCAAAGCCCGGCCCATCACCTGTAACCAGATGTCTAAGAAATTGTTTGAGATGATTATCAAAAATCACCTGTGCGTCACCCAAGTACTTAGGCTTAGTCGTTCGCATAGCAAAGTATAACCTAGAGACACCAGAACAATTCCCCAGCAACAACAACTTTCCCTGTGGATCCTTGAGATTCTGTATAGCATCAACCAAGGCCGTGGTCATATGTACTCTGTTAACCACCATATTCTTGCAAAATTGGGGGTTCAGGATAACAGGTCCTCCCAACAACTTAACTCCCTCTGTTGGTCGGCATACGCGAGGTGGGAAAACGCTCGCAACCAAACCTCTGGTGTCAACTGTAGGCCAAAAAAGTTCGGTCTTCGAAACATTTATTTTTTTTTATTTTTTTTGGACTTATAAAGGTTAAAATTTTGTTGGAAAATAAAAAACAAAACAAAATGGGAGGACCCTTAGGCGATAAAAAATGAGAGACTAAAAGGTCAACTCTAACACAAGCTGACGAGCAGCAGCACAAAGCAAATACAAAGCAATATACGACAAAAAATGAGGGCAATCAATCCAAACTCCACACAACATCTAATCACACCAAGAGAACAAACTAAAATACAGAAGCAGAAATACTAAGAAGAAAATTTCTTCTTAACTTGAGATCTTTGCCCCCTTCCCAACATCTCCTTATTATCCTTGTTAGGACTTCCATTCCATTTGATCATGTTAAGTTCTCTTTCTCTTCTCTTATCTTCACAAGACACGGATTTAAGACTATTAGAAATCCTTTCCTCCACTGATTCTTCATTTGTAACTGGATCTTTAATATCCCCAGAAATTGTGGATGAAACTCTGTTGCTAGATCCCACCATGTTTCTATTGATTGGAAATCTGCTTTCTACAGTGAAATCACTATACACCATCAAATGATTCTTTTTAGGTGATTCTTGAAGCTTGCCCTTCTTATGAGGAGAGTTCTTCTTCATTTCATCTACTGTACAGTCTCCTGGATTATCCACTACACTATCAACTTTCCTTCTACAACCAACTATCAATTGAGTTGAAGACATTGTTCCCTTCTTACTTGTTGCAGCGTCCCCTCTTTTGTTGAACTTGAAACCATTTCAGCTGGAGTTGCACTTGAAGTAGTTGTGGTCCCCTTTCACCTCCCTCCAATAACTTCATATGTAGTTGGGATTACATCCATTTCATTTGTTTCATGCGTGGATCCTATCTCAATATTTGGATCCTCGGAGTCATTACTATCATTTTTATCTAGCTACCATGACTCTGCAATTAGGTTCTCTGCGCGCTGACCACTATCAACTCCAACTGTTGCCAAATCAACTGTTTCAATAACTCTCAAATTCACGCCAGTTTAGTTGATTCCAGTGTGGTTTGGTTCTAAAACAATATTTTCCTGCAATTACTATATATGTACGTCTAAATGTAACAAGTATCGCTTAATATAAAATGGAAATCTATTTTAAGGTCTAAGTATTTTTATTCAATTAATATTACTGCCACTTCTTTTACAAGATATAAACTTAGATAATAATAAGACTTAACTAACAACTTCAATAAAACTCAAGTACAATCTTCGGCCTCCTGTTTATCTTCATTTGACGTATCTTCCACTCAACGCGCTCACGAACTGTTTCCCCTTTGTTTTTGAATTTTTTGTTGTTAACTTTCAAAACCAGAGCTTTTCTTTGCTTTTTAGCAGAACATTTTCTTGGATTAACTTTTAAAACTTGCACTCCCCTTTTACTATTTTCAATCTTTTCAAAACTTCCCCGTACCTTAGAAACAACAGCTTCAAGTTTTGCATCACAAAAAAAGTTTTATAGCCTTTTCAGACATTTTACTTGACAAATATTACACACTAAACTAAAAGTTTGAAATAGATTACTAGAGAAATTTCAAGGGAAGTGAATTTTTGTGTGAGCAGGGTGTTTGAAGATAGTGGTAAAAATATGACCGTTTTTACTTTTGAAAAAATAGACGTTGGCAGGTGAACTTTTCCCACTAGCGGATTAACTTCGTCCGCACGATTTCATATAATCTGCTAGCGGGTTTACAATAGCCGGGCGATTTTTGATGAATCGCCCAGTACTTTTACCATAGTGGAAGTTGCACTTTTCCCATCCTCCTGGCTGATTAAATTTTTGAGTTAGGTGGTTTCTATATGAACTTCCCTTAATATATGCGGAAGAGAAACAATTATTGTTAAAAATTCCCTGTTTAAAGTAGGGTATTGTCCACACAGGAGCCAATTTGGCACACATTACCCATTTATGATATCTCAATCTGTTAACCTGTGTAATGTTGTTTAAATTGAGAGCGCACACCATATATGTCTTCAACAAATATTAAATAAAATTAACCTGATATGCAGCCTATCCTAGCCTGCCGAAATGATACTAGCAAGCATATTAGTTAATCAAACAATCCATGTAAATAAGGCAAAAGCACGAAACTAAGATGCAATCAAATTTGAAACAACCTCCCCGTATGTAGAGAGAAAGTCAAGAGGGAAGAGAGGCGATTTTTCTGGTGGCATTGACTTTGGCCAATTTTCAATTTTCTTTTCAGATTAGGGTTTTTGTTCACTTTTATTGTAGATCTGAGTGTTCTTGTCCTTGATTCATGATTGGCGTTGGTTGATTTTGGTGTTTTCTCTCTCATTTTTTTTTGCTTCTTTTTCTTTCTTTCGGTTTGGTTATGGTTTCAGTAAGTTGTAGTTTTTCAATGAAGAATAAGATGGATTCTGAAGATCAAAGGTTGAGGGATTAACGGACTAACGAGTTGAAGTCTGAGTGGATCATGACGTCACCGCCAGCTAGACAGAAGTGGACCCTCTGTATTAGCATGTTTAGCGTGAGTCACACCCTAAACCAACTGTATATTAGACCTCAAAGGCTCACTTTGTAACCTAAGACGTATGATTCAGTCTAACTTAATAATAAAAATTATCTTTTCTCTGATTCTCTTTCATTCCAAGTCGTGATCACCGACCTAGAGATAATTCGATAATTACCAATTGGACCTAGAACTAAAGGATCGACAAATGAAGATCGATAATAAGATCGAGTCGGGAGATAAACAATAAACCAATTTTATCTTGTATAGGTACATATTTTAGTAAGTATAATCCCGCTACGAAAAATATGCGTCTTCACTCTTCACACGACACTTTGTATGCCGTTTGAATGTTTTTCTTGGAGTGCATGACACATAGTCAGCCGTCTATAAGAGTTTTACCTCCCAAAAGTTTTCAAATATTATATTTTAATAGCTAAAATATTAGATTTTAATGTTTTAACTTTTTTTTTCTTCGAAAAAGAGGCTGAGCCTCAAACATTAACATTCATAATAAACCGATTTGGCATCGGTTGAGTTACATGACTGATATGGGTATTTTCATCAGACTTAACAAGCTCAACCAGACAACATATTACAACCAGACAACATACATTTTCAGACATCCTTACAACATAGATACAGACCATAATCTGAAGAAGATTTCTAACCATTCCATGTTGATTCCTAAGTACAGGGACAAGTTTAAATGACCCGATTTGAAATAAGATTAACTCATCCAAACCTCTCAATAAGTCTACATATTGTAGAGATGCTAGGATCCATAGATCCAACCATTTCTCAGGGTTTTTTTCGTAATCACAGTAACACAAATGACTTTGGTATAACAGAATCCACAGATCCCACCAAAAGTCATGGTTTTCATCAAAGATACAGGTATACAAGTAACACAGGTAACCAAAATCGGTTTTCTTAAAGCTGAATCGGGCTGGATCGGTCTGAAACTTCGTCTGACTCAGTCTTGTGTATCCATTTGATGCAGGTGTCTTCAATATTGATAGTGTCTTAGGTGTTTTTGTTGCTGATGGAGGTGTTCTTGCTGTTGCTGATATTGGAGTTCCATTGATGTTGATGAAGATCATATAAAAAAATAACCCAACTGAAAATCTCTAAAAAACAGAAAGTCCCTAAAATCGGAAACCAAATAGAAAGCAAGACTAATATCTAGATTAGGCTTGATCAAAGAAAAGAGAAACTCCTAATAAGGATTGATATTAAACCAAACATATCCAAACCCTAACTAAGTCTGGGCTCCTAAAATAGTGAAAAGAAAAAGATTGAAAAACAAATAGAAGATTGAGAGGATTTGAATCGAGATTTCCTGCTCAGATATGCTCCTAAGAAGCAAATCTGAGCAGATTAGGATCAGCCGGTGTTAGTTTCTCTGATGTTTTTTTTTTCTTTGGAGAGAGAGAGAGTGTTTTTCTCTGATATGGCTGATAGTGTGCCATGTACAATCTATTTTTTTCAAACGGCTAATAATATGCCTTCTAATGTCCACTTCCAACCACTCCTTCACTGAAAGGAGTGTATGGAGGATGGTTGAAAGACCCATAGTAGGGGCAAATTAGCTCAAATTCGTAGTCACTACTTCATTTTGAAGGAGTGACACTACCCATTCTCACGCTGGTATGCTTTAATCTATACCATAAAAATGGAGTAAATTAGACAATGACAAGAAACAAATGCAAAAGAGTGCCACAAGACCTAGCATTCGATTCAAATAGAGAATACAAGTACCAAATCCAGTACAGCTGGGAATGAAGCTGATTGAAGCTGAACTATCCATTACCAATGCTAGCTCTAGTATGATCATAATCATCTTTTGTTCTTGTCGTTCATTTTCATCTTCTTATTAACAAGTTGTTACTGTCGATCACTATTTAAGTAAATAACAGATAATGGGCAATAATCTTCTTTAGGGAAAACCCACTTGACTAGTACACTTTGTGCATTATGTACTTTTAGCTAATCTTTCTTTGTGGTTATTTGGATTAAGTCATTAAAGTGATAGCTAGATACTAGATACCATAATTGTCTCTGATTAGTGTTTGGCATATGAACTATAAGTTATATTGAGAGGATATATATGGAAGCTCTCTTATCGGATTAATTTTGGAAAAAGCAGCCTTAGCATAAAATATACTGGAGAATTGTTCTTTATTCGACCTCTAATTTAGTTAAAGCTAAACTAATCCAGCTCACTCTGAAAAGTCCTCTTAAGAAACTAATCTCTTTTTTTCTTTCCATTGCACATAAAGTTAAAGTACAAGATATATTTCGAGAAAACACAACAAAATTCCTAATTTGAGATGTTACGTACGTAGTAGAGTAGGTTAAAGCATATGAGACGTAATTTGGTGGAAAAGTGTGAGTGCATAGCCAAAGGTGGAAGAAATTTCTTTGTCATATCAATATGTTAGAAACTTAAATGACGCTATCGACTACAGTTGCTTATAATCAGATAATAGTTTCCACACTGATAAGTGGAAGAGTATTAGTTAGTGGCTCTAAAACGAAATTCCTAATTCCGGCATATGAAGCAGAATGGTGACTTAAACTACCTACTATGGACAAGGGATTGGAATTCCAAACTTTCAAGTGGGAAACAACTCAAATCTCCACCTCCATATTATTATACCTACGTACTTTTGTTACCTTCAATTTTTGTTGTCTAGTGTGTATTGATCATTACTGATGATGGTTTTGCCTTCTTCCCAGAATGTGCCTTTTGCTGGAAGTATTAAGATGCTTCTAGGGGTTGGACATGCGAATAAGGTGCACCGTTTGGCCGAGCTTCTTGTTTTCTGTATTGTCTTCAGTTTTCATCATGTAAATCACTGGGATAAAGTTTTTCGTGAAAATGATTAAAGTTTTGTGTCAGATTTGTGATTAACCTATAACCTGAATGGGACTAACTTACAATCCAGAAGCTAGTAATAACCATTGTTAACTAACACTACAGTGAAATTAAACTCACATACATAATCCATGCAACATGATAAGTACTGGAGGTTATATAATAAGTTGGTATATATATATATAAGAGTACATTTACACACGCACATGCTTAAACTATATTATGCATCTTAACATCTGGAGAATTTTTATCTTATGGTAATGTCATTTCATGTACTGTCAGAACAACATGTGGGATGGAATCCTCGCCATCAGAAACCGGTACTATATCAGTAGAATCTGCCACACCTCTAAATTTTGCCGAACGAGAAAGTTCATGAACTGATTCCGAAATTCTTTCAATGTATGTGATTATCTCAATTAGCAGAGAAATAACTGTTGTGGTTGGTATGATCTGCAATAATTCAGTTTTCTCCAGTTTAGCTTCTTTTAGGGCCATTTTCAGGTCTTCGGCTGCAATTCTCGAGGTCTTTAAGTGGGTAATAACAAACTGCGGATGCGTCATTGTTTTGATTGAGGAAGATAACTCCATCAAAGTTTTGCTAGATTCAAAAGTCATCTTTGTACACGTTTCTTGTATTTTCTTCTTAAATTCCTGTGATGATGCCTGTAATTAGCGTACAGGAACTTTGGTCAGATATGGTTGACTTAAAATAAAAAAATCTAACTACAAGTGGTGGTATGCCATATTACTTGGATTTCAGAATTGATGCAACCATTAAGAGCTTCCATTTGACATGCACATTGACGAGTTATGGCTCCAATTTTCAAGTACTGATTCCATGGATGACGAAACCTGAAACGCCCGTGTGGTGGTTCCCATTTAGCAAAATTTGCCTGCACAATTCAGAATTTCTACATATCAATAAATCAACTATAAGCCAGTGGAAGCAATTTATTTGTGGGCGGATGTCGTAATTAAGATTTTCTCACCAGTGATTCTTCAGCAGTCATAGAATTCAAGACACTTTTGTATCCGCAAAGGGGCTTCTTATTCTGAGAAACCAAAACATTTTCTTCATTCTCATCTTTTCCAAAGTATTCCTCTTCAAATCCTTGCAAGAAGTCACCAAGCTTTTCAATGTTCAGAGAAATCAGATTGTGAAGATCTTTGCCAGCCCACACCGGGCATACAAAAATAGATATGAGAATACACGTACAACTACCAACTATTATTGTTGATAATCTTTGATGGGCAAGTTCTATGATCTTTTCAACTCTATAACCAGATACAGACACCAGGCTAAATGTCAATATAAATATTAACACTCCGTAATCATATCTAGCCTTAATCGTTGGAAAGAACCGTGAAAACGATGACGCTGCAGCTGTAAATCACCCACAATTTTCAAATGTTAGATTCCAGTATATGCACATATACATATGGAAAGCCAAATGAACCGCATATTACCTAGCAAGAAGATGAATAAACAAAGTAATATTGGCTCTCCTTTATCACCAGCAAGTGCTGCTAAGTGATGAGCTCCGACACCTAAAACACCGGCTAGTAATGTTGCTATGCCTCTATTTATGCCTTTACCCAAAGTAGCACCTGCAAGATGCATAATTCAAACTCATTTTAGTTATGCCACATCAATCAAGTTGAATAAAGTACGGACAACGTACACTATCTGTATATACTCAGATGATGGCAACTTACCAACACTAAATTCAAAAACGACCACCACAGTTAAAACCGCCCACATAGTTGCGGCACCAAAGCTTCCATAAAGAGGTCTGAAGTAGTACAGGAGTGAAACTAGCGAGAGAGCTAATCCCACCTTGATAGAGTGAGTAACTCTTCTTGGGTCATCTTTTCCAAGCTTTTTCACTTTGTTTCCAAACTCGGCAACATTATTAAAAGCTCGCAGAGGCAATGCCTTAATCCATTGCTTCCCACTATGTAAACACCCAAGTTTCTCTGCTGATTCAGTGTTCTCCATTATTAATTGGTTGTGTAAACAAACAAGATAAGTTAATGAAGTTCAGTTTCCCTGAACTTTATGAGTAAAAAACTAAAACTAAATCAGCAAAATATTTCAAGTTTAACACTTATTTTCTTCTCAATTCATCAGTTTAAAGAAAAGGTAAAATAAGGAGAGGTGTGTGAAGGATAATGGTGAATAATTCTCTAAATTTATAGGGAAGAAATATGAAAAAGTGATTAGGATTTAGGCTTAACTTTATTACATTAAATGACACTATTAACTACGGGCTATTTATGGGGTACTTTTGTTATAACACGCATGTTCATGACTACCATCCTCAAAAAATTTGGTAAAATGAGAAGCCAAAAAGTTAGATTTTCTTTTTAAGGTAATCAAGAGTGCTCAAAGTAAGGTGACTAACTTGGAAACTGAAAAAAAACAAACAATTCACAATGTAAAAAAAGAAAAGAAAAAAAGGTAAAAAAGTAGGACACCCACTTGGTTACCATACAAACAATCACTATAAAATAACTAAATTTGTAAGTCATTTATTACTTCTCAATAGACAGTACTAGAGACTAGGGAGTGAAAACAAGCTATGATCACTAAGTGGACATTGTGAAAGTGTAAATCATGAACTGTATTCCATTTGTTCATCATGTCAAGTCCCTCTAGTAGAAGTAGAAGTGTAGTACTATACTACAATTTGGATTTTGATTGATACTGGTTTCAGTACTTCACAAAGTTGTTTCATCAACTACACATTCACTTTTTGTTTTAAGAAGTAGAGTTTGGGAACCAATGAAGAATGATCGACAAAATAGAACTTCAATACTTCGCCCCTGCTAAATCTGTTCGATGAAAGTAAAAATCCACTAGTTTGATTCTAACGTCCATAGGTGAAATGATGTGTTATAATGTGTGATACCCAAACTAACGTCTCCTCAGGACTTTATATCTTATTCAGATCTCTAAGAACATATGACAATCGAGAATATTAGAGACAATTAAGCATTCTATATTGCCGCTCCATGAACTACATTACTGACTACACCATATTGATTAGATAAAAAAAAAAGAAAAAAAGATGACCATTTTCACAGTGGCGGCCGACGAACCAAATTGAATAAGTTAAACAATAATTCTATTCAACCCACTAATGTAACCCACCCGTCAAACCCACTGCATTACTTTTCTTTATTTTCTTTTTCTTGTTGACGTATTCATATATTTCGTTTTTATTTTGGTTTTTAAATTTGGTAAAACACCAAAATCAGATCTTAAAAATGCTCTACTACCATTACTGGCGCCAAAGAAGAAATCAAAAGAAGAACTTGAAACCATCGAAAAAAAATACGAACTACCATTGAAGAAGAACAAAAGTACCGCTAGGTAATCTATATGCAAACCTTTAGTATAGATCAGATACGTTTTGTTAATCACGCATCATGAAATTACTTTTTTTTATTAGGGTATTGATGAAAAATGCAAAAAACTCATGAGGATTAAATATCGAATATCAAATTTTTATATAAAAAAACAACACTAAGTTCATAATTGAAAGCTTGTTAACAGTGGCAAATGCAAAATCTGATCGTCAGTACTTTGACAAAATGAACTACCAAAATAATAATGGTGGAGTATTAAAGGTTGTAGAAGAAATCAGTATGTAATCACCTAAGAGGGATTCTTTGCGTAGGCCCATAGTCTATGGTTAGTAAAGGCTAGTGAAACAATAGTGCTTTACATCAATATGTACAGACAGCATAGGCTAAAGAGTTTTTAATCACCCTCAGGTCCATCACTCTCTCTACTAAAATCAAACACCACCACTTTCACCTCCAATATGCTAATATGCTTACCGTGTTGTTCTCAAGCACTAAAATAGGCATTTTGGGTTCTCATATAACTTGGATTTCAGTGGTTTTGGACAAAGAAATCAAATATCAAAGATGAAATAGAAAACAAACATTGCATGGTTAAACCAAGGATTTGAATTCAGTCGAAGCTATATTAACTGTAATGTAAGTTGTAAATTCACTCTCTTTCTCACACAAAGTTTGAATATGCTTTCCTCTGATAAAAATTTCAACTCAAATCAGCAGGCTACTGCGAAACCTGATTTCATGGTACTATAGTTGTTTCTCACATAAAAGAAACCAATTCACTTACTGTATTAAATGAACATGAACTTAAAGAAAGTGCAATTGTTTAAGAGTGCGTTTGGCTCGACGGAATTGTGGGCGGAGTAGAGTTGGGGGAGGTAGTCCCTTTTTATAGTGTTGGCATAAATTTTTACGGATGATTATGTTTTCCTATCAACTTCTTTTCCCTAGTTTGATGGAATTGGAGTCGACGCCCCACCCCATGAGATTTGGAACTCCACCCTTTATTTTCCATCGTTTTCTCTTTCGTTTCTATTTTTCTCTCATCTCCCTGAAAAAGCTCCACGAGAGAAAAACCATGTGACTGAATCTGGCGGCTCTAACTATTTTCTCATGATTTCATCATCAACTGTGGTTGGATTTCCATTGATGTTTCTCTCTAACAGTCGTATCGATCATCTATTGAAGGATTTACAAAACCCTAGATTTTTTTTCTGAACCCAAATAAGTCAGGATTAGAGTATAGATGCAGATTTTGGGTTCTTATATATAAGGGTATAGAAGTTTTCAAGGTCAATTTGATCTTTCACTTGTTCTTCTGAAGAAACATTAATCATATCTACTTGTTTAAGATCTGTTGATGATTTGTTCTTTAGATTTACTTATCTTTTCATACTAATTTTGATGTTCCTTTGTTTTTCCCGTAGAAACATGAATCTACAGACGGAATTGTTTCTTTATCTCTTGATAATACCGATTATTTTTGCTTTCTTCTTTTTTTCTTCTGTTGATATTCACATGAATTGATGAACTTATGAACAGGAAATAGTTGGAATTCTATGGCATATGCCAAACACGAAACTTGGAAGGGAGATAGTTCGAACCACCTAAAAATCAATTTCTAGGTACTTGGAATTCCCTAGGTAGTTGAATTTTAGTGGTGCCAAACGAACCCTCAGATAAAACCTCTCCGTTTCCTTCTCCGATTCTTGCAGCTCATTTCAATTTTCAAAACCCTGACCAATCGATCAAGCTCCATTTGACAACATTCATGTGTTGAGATATATTAAATTAAGACTCATAGTATACTTGGATAACACTTGGCATTCATGTTTGAACCGATTCAAACAAAAAAGAGACAAAATAAGAATTAAACTAACATTTTATCATTACTGAACATAGAAGAGACATTGTTGCCCATGATATCACTTACCATTCACATCACCTTAATGGACTTGTCCGCACTTGCACCGGCAAGATACTTGAATCGAGACCAAGCACCGAAACTGTGTGACTACCCTTTTTGTCCACCACTTTTATTACAACATTGTACTGGTAACTTAAGTACAATAATCTGTTTGAATCCTAAACTGCCAAGCAACGCTAGCGAGCAGCACCACCGCCACCAAACAGAAACTAACAATCACCCATTAATCAACATCACATGTTTCTCAATTGCATGTAATCCAAATCGTCAATTGTCAATCTAAATACACAATAATTATACTAGCGTTTCCACCGATGGATATACCGACACAACCACTTTCTCACTCTTCAAACAATTCGTGGCAAAGAGAATACACCAAAAGGGAAAAAGAAAAAAAATAAAGAAGAGTTGCGGGCGTTCAAAACAAAAACATCCCCCAGATAAATCCCTTCAATCTTCCATCAAATTCAATGGTAAGAACCTTTATCAATTAAAAAATAGTAAATTTACGGGATTCAATTTTAAAATTAAAAATTTAACTTTTGAACTTCGATGAAACACTCATCTGTTTAAAATTAAATACCTTGGTTTCATGGATCTGATGATTGAAATTTTGGATGATAAATAGAAGATTTTTTGTTTTGAACTTCTTTTTCAGCATGAAATTGGACGAAACGAACAAAGGAAGAAATTCTTGCTTCTTCCATCTATTGAATCAAAAATTGAGCTCATTATAATAGAGAAGTATAGAAAATGGAAAGCCTACGCTATTCAGATTTCTTTCTCTGGTGTTCGTGGTAAAGAGGGAGTAACTATGCGAACACGTCAATAAGAAAGAGAAAATAATGAAAAGTAGAAAAGTCTTGCCACGTATGCAGTGGGTTTGACTGGTGGGTTAGATCAGTGGGTTGAATAGAATTATTATAAGTTAAAAGTGGAAATCAGTTTTTGCTCCAACTTTATTGGGTTTTTTTTTTGTTCCCAGATCGGCAAACTATGTGGCAGATATTTTGCTGAGGAAGCTAAACATTTTAGTAATATTTTAAATTGGGATTGTAATCCCCAGAACCAGAACCAAGCTCTTTAGTCCCGAACAAGTAGGGGTAGAGCATAGATAATATCTCGTAAAGATCTTATCTCCAAAAATGTGGCGAAGTTTTTACACCGTCTGTCTGCCTCCCAAAAATGGGATTGTAATCCCCATCTTGTATTAATTTTAGGTTATCAGTGGATAAATCTAATGCTAGGAAAGAACACCATATTCCCCCATTAGGTGGCTCTACTCCATCTGTATTAAGGGTTACTAACTCCCCAAGTTAGTTTTTTTAACGAATTACCAAACTGCAAAAATAAATAAATAGTAGAAGTTGTAGTGAAATTAGATGAACATATGGTGAAATTGTAGGATTATTAAAATAAATTAGAAAATTTACAAACGAATTCGAGTAAATCAGGTACAAATTGAAGAGCGTGCAAAAATTAGGAAATTCCAATTCATGGAATTGAGGCGATATACGGTAAAAGAGCGCGTGCGAATTGAATATGTGTTGGAAGCTTATCTCGAGCTATATAGACTTGTACATTATACACATTTGATATTTCGAGCTGAGTTTATCTCGCTTATCTATTTCTCGAAATATGTGTTGGAAGCTTTTTGCTTTAGCTATGTTCATCGTATTCTTGATGAGTTCAATTGGAAACAATTTATTTGTTGGAAACTAAATATTAAGTCAAAAGATGATCATGTGAAAATTACCTTGAACATTTTACATGATTTGTGTGAGACAGTCATTTGATATTAACTTGGAAAGTTTTGTATTGATCATTCGATCACTTGAAAATTACTTGAAGCTGATGGTATGTGTGAGATTACCATTGTCGTCTTGTAAGGGTGTTTCAATGATTGAAATGAGAGTTTAGAACAATTACCCATGTTTGGATACAACACCGTATGCGTACCCAGTATGCGAACTATTTTGTTATGATTCAGGTCCGGAACTCTTGTTTGCGTACCTAGTATGCGAAAGGATTTACCTTAGAAGGTCCAGAACTCTTGTTTGCGGACGTAGTATGCGAACGAGTTTACCTGAGTTGGGTCCGGGAAGGTTGTTCGCGAACCGAGTTTACGAACGGCTTGACTAGGCCAAGGTCCGGAGCTGCTTTTCGCGTACCTAGTTTGCGAACACAGTGGTTAAGTTCTAAAATCAGTTATGTATGATTCTCATACTCATGAACTAAAAAATTTATGATTTAAGGAATGCAAATTAACCTTGCAAACCGTGGCTTACTTTTCATGAATTGATTCTTGTATAAGTACTTTGTACATTTAAGAATCAATCCGATTTTGTTTCAATTTGTTCATGTATATTTCTATGAGATAGTGAACAATTGAACAACTCTATTTGAAACACAATTAGATTCATTTGATGTTTGATTGATCATCATATTTGGTCTAGAAGTGTTAGATGAATACGGCTAAGACAAAAATGTTCATATGGCTAACTTCGGTTAACTATTATTGAGCCAACTCAATCTACACGTTTAGGTACGGTTACCCATATCCAAATATAAGTATATTTCATTTGTGTGTAACAAGCTAAAACCATCTAAAAGTGGATATTAATTTCTATGCAGACTTAGCTTGAATCTTAAATCAGGATATCATCTAACGGTGAATATTGAATGTTTTGTTACTAAGCTATCTTAGCTTTGATTGTAAGCAACCCTGATTTGAAAGACTATATAAGGGAGAACTCTAGCAACTGGAAAACCTAATCCCGACACCTTCCTGTGTCCTAGTTGCAAACTAGAGTCGATTCTCCTTTAACCTAGGTTTTTCCAAAACCATATTAGGTTAACGACTTGAAGACTTCATTTGGGATTCGTGAAGCCAGATCCAACTATTTCTCTATAGTCGCGTATTCTGATCTTACTTGTTCTATCGTATTGAGTTTTATCTTCTCTAATATTTACTCGATATTTATCTCCGATAGGTAAGATATAAAAAGTAATCACAACGGTTCTTCGTCTCAGACTCTTGTGATTCCGTAATAACTATTTATGTTCATCAGTTGGGTTATTGTGAGGTGACTAATTTTTCTAGGATGCTCTTCAGGAGTATAAGACCGGATTATTAGTTGGTTCATGTTCACCTTGATTTATATATCAAAAGACGGAACAACAATCGAATAAAAAATAGACAGATTTGTGGGAGACAGATTTGTTTATAAGTCTTCGAATTTTGGTCCTAGCAAGTCTTAGTTGTGGGTGAGATCAGCTAAGGGAATCAAGTGCGCAGAATACGGAGTGGTTCTAGAGGCGTAAAGAACGCGACTGCACCTTAATCGGTGTGAGACTTGGTTAGGGCTCAACTACATTCCAGTCTGAAGTTAACTTGTAGTAGGCTAGTGTTTGTAGCGGCTTAATATAGTGTGGTGTTCAAAGCTGGACAAGGTCTCGGGGTTTTTCTGCATTTTCGGTTTCCTCGTTAACAAAATTTCTGGTGTCTGTGTTATTTCTTTTTCGCATTATATTTTTTTATATAACTGAAATATCACAGGTTGTGCGTAGTTCAATCAATTGATAAATCCGAACTTGTTTGTTGGATATAACTTGATTGACACTTGGGCATTGATCTTTGGTACCGTCCAAGTTGTTTCTCATATCAATCAGGCTCACGGATTTCTATCTGTTCGATTTGCTGATTGTATTGAGAAATAGAGATAAAGCTCTTTGATATATTTCTTGATTGAGTCTCACTTTTAAGTTTGTGCTCTCAAAATTTTATTGGAGTTTAGTCCATACAGATTTCCGAACGAATTATTGGGTGTGGTTTTTATACCCCCGTTTTTTCAATTGGTATCAGAGAAGGCAAACATGCTAAGACCTCATAAGTCTGTGTTTGTAGCAATCTGACTTTATGGATAGAAGTGATATCTTTATAAAAGTACCACCAGTCTTCGATGGCTCGAATTACTTATGGTGGAAAATTGTTATGCGTGCCTTTCTACAAGCACGTGGTTTTCAATCATGGGTTCGTGTTGTTAATGGCTATAATCCTCCAATGGTTACAGTAGGCAGTGTAACTGTTGCAAAGGATATTGGTAAGTATGGTGATCTCGAAATTCTTGGTGCAAAGCAAAATTATGATGGATTAAATGCTATCTTTCATGCCATTATCCCAGATCTTCAGCATCATGTGACTACATGCATTATCTAAAGATGCTTGGGATATCTTAGAAACCGTATTTGAAGGACATTCCTCTGAGAAATAAGCTAGGCTTCAAAACCTAAATTATGATTGGGAAAACCTTAGTATGGCTGATGAAGATTCATTTGATGAGTTTAATCACAAAGTGTCTGAAATTGTTAATGCATCTTTTGCGTTGGGTAAGACTATTCTTGAAAAGGATAGTGTGATAAAAACTCACAGATCACTGCCAGCTAGATACGATTCTAAGAAACATGCCATCGTTGAGGGAAATAACCTTGAAACACTTTCCAGAAACACTCTTGTTGGAAAGTTAAATATATTTGATCATGAGCATATATCCAAAACTGGAAAGGATATTGGGTTTAAAGCACAAAAGAACAATAAACTAATTGATAAAAGTAAAAGTTTTGGCAACTCTGTGGTTGATCCTATTGAGACTGATTCATCAGATGAAGATCTTGACAACTCAATCTCTCTGATCACAAGACAGTTTAGAGATCTTTTTTTGAAGAGAAGTAAACGATTCACCAGAGATAAACCTGGATCATCAGTTAAGCCTCATGGTCGTGTTCCTCCTAAAAACAGGGATACTGTCGACACTGATGATGAGGATATGCCACAATGCTTCAAGTGTAAAGGTTTTGTCCATTTTGCTAATGAGTGTCCAAATCGTAGAAAATACACCGGGAACAAAGGTCTTGCTGCAACTCTTGATGAAACATCTGATCACTATGATTCAAATGAAGATGAAAAATCAAGTGTATCTCTCTTTGGTGAAAATATTAATTTTGATAATTGTAGCAATACTCACATCAATCTTGATATTTTTCCCGGAGAAACTCCATCGACCACATTGGAGGATGAAATGATTTTACTCTGTCTAAGGAAAATTCTGTCTCACATGTTTCAGGTACTTCGCTTTGTTTAGCAGCATGTTCGGTTATGGTTCCTGAACCATCCTCCACATTGACATGTTCTTATTGTACTATTAAGGGTCATGAACTCTCTAATTGTTTCAAGTACAAACATAAAGTAAGATATGTCAACAAACTGCAATGGAGACCTAATCGATTAGCAAACAAGCTCAAAATTGTTCTAAAGTCAAACTCATCCGAGGTATGTAAATTTATCTCATCTCCTAAGAAGTTGATTTCTAAGGACAAAGTTAGATCTTTATAGAAAAGAACTAGGCCTAAACGATCTATAAAAAAGGATGTTGAAAACTCCGTGCAGGAACCATGTGGTGGACATATTATTGTTCACCCCAACATAGTCTAATTGTGTTGAAGGTACATCTTGTCTCACGTGCCCGAATTTCAAAGAGACAAGAATTGTGCACAATCGGGTTCTAAGGTCAGAAACTATTCTTTTTGATTTCTATTTGAATTTTGATTTCTGAATTTCTGTTTATTCTTTTCATATAATGATATTGAAAAGAGTTAACCCTATTTGATCAATAAAAGGGGGTTAAAATCGACATTTCTACCCTTCTTAGGGCTGTTTGTGTTGATCGTACGTGAACCATATTACGCTGTATATAGGTTCCATAACCCTACATTCCTTTTTCCTTCCCTAAAACTCTTTTCATCAAAAGGCTGCTTGTGGAGCAATTGTTTTTTGTGTTTATTTCACAATCCCATATTTTAATGGAGACTCCAAGCATCATATCTTCTGATGGAAAAGATGTTGAAAAAGTGGGGGTACAACAACCTCACTCAATATTTCGCTTAACAATCTGTATGGACTAACTCCAATATACTTTTAAGAGAATCAACTAGACAGTCAGACTCAATCTTAATAAAAAGTATATCAAAGAGTTATATCTCAACTTCTCGATTCAATCCTTACTCAAACAAATAGAAATCTGCGAGTCTGATTGAATACAAGAGAAATACCTTGAACGATACCAAAGACCAATGTTCAAGGATCAATCAATTTCAATCAACAACCAAAGGTTGGATTTACCAATTGATCGATACAACGCACAACCTGTGATATTTCAATTATATAACAAAATATAATGCGGAAAAGAAATAACACAGACACCATAAGTTTGTTAACGAGGAAACCGCGAATGCAGAAAACCCCCGGGACCTAGTCCATATTGAACACACACTGTATTAAGCCGCTACAGACACTAGCCTACGACAAACTAACTTCGGTCTGGACTGTAGTTGTACCCTAATCAATCTCACACTGATCCAAGGTACAGTTGCGCTCCTTATGTCTCTGATCCCAGCAGGATACTACGCACTTGATTCCCTTAGCTGATCTCACCCACAACTAAGAGTTGCTACGACCCAAAGTCGAAGACTTTAATAAATAAATCTGTCTCACATAGAAAAGTCTACATGAATAGATAAATATGTCTCCCACAGAAATACCTACGAGTTTTATTCCGTCTTTTGAACAATCAAGGTGAACAAGAACCAATCGATAACCCGGACTTATATTCCCGAAGAACATCCTAGAATTATCAATCACCTCACAATAATCTTAATCAACTAGCGAAACAAGATATTGCGGAATCACAAACGATGAGACGAAGATGTTTGTGACTTCTTTTCTATCTTTCCTATCGGAGAAATCAATCTCAAGCCAATCTTACGATTGTACTCAAATACGATAGAAACAACAAAATCAGATCACGCAACTAGAAAGAAAATAGGTTGGTCTGGCTTTACAATCCCAATGAAGTCTTCAAGTCGTTAACCTACAGGGTCTCGATAGAAACCTAAGGTTAAAGGAGAATCGACTCTAGCTTATACAACTAGTATCACAAGGAGGTGCGGGGATTAGGTTTCCCAGTTGCTAGAGTTCTCCTTTGAATAGTCTCCAAATCAGGGTTTGTAATCTAAGTTACCTTGGTAACAAAGCATTCAGTATTCACCGTTAGATGAAACACTGATTAGATTCAAGCTAATATCTTTCAACCGTTAGATCGAACTTAGCTTGTCATACACAAATAAAATGCACGTTCATTTAGGTTTGTGTAACCGTACCTAAACGTCTACACCTAGTTGGTTCAATAGTAGTTAACCAATGGTTAGCCATATGAGCACTTTCATATCAACCTTATTCTTCTTCACCATAACTAGTTCAAGTGACTCAAATAAACTAGTTAAAGAGTTGTTCAATTGCTTAGATCTCATAGAAGTATACAAGACACAATCGAAACAAAAACGATTTTGATTCACTCGAATCGATTCACGAACATTATAGTCACGGTTTGCAAATATGCATTCCTTAATTTATAAATTTCTTAGTTCACGATTAAACCGTTTTTAGAAAATAACCCACTTAAGTACGCATACGGGTACGCATACTTAAGTACCCGTACTGAACTTGTTTTCAGTTCATAAACTCCAGCAAAAATTCACTAGATGTGAACTTCCGACAGTAAAAACGCGTACAGGTACGCGGACTTAGCTCCAGTTATCCTAAACAGCAAAGTACGCATACTTTGGTTCAAGGATTATGGACTTACACAAGTATGAGTTCACATACAATGTTTATATCCATTCAAGGTTATATATTCTAAACTCTCATTTCAATCATTGAAACATTCTTAGAGGATGTTATATATAGCAATTATTCACACACTATTTTTCATTAAAGCGATTTTCAAGAGATTGAAACAATTATCACGACTTTCGTCACGAGTAAAGATGAACTTGGCTAAAGCGAAAGCTTACCAACACATATTTTGAGAAAAAGATAAGCGAGATAAACTCGGCTCGAAATAGCAAATGTGTATGATCGAAGTCTATATAGCAATACGAATTTTATCTCAAGATAGGAGATAAAGTAGATAGACTTTTGAGTGATAGATAAGTTCAAGTCTCCACATACCTTTTTTTCGATAAAGTTCCACCAGTTTCTTGAGTAGTTCTTCGTCTTTGTATGATGAACGTCGTGGAGTCTAGAGCTCAACTACACTTTCTATCCTAGTCCGAGACTTAGCTATAAGTCGACTAAAAATCAAGACTTATAGTTTTGGCAACTAAACTTGACAAACAAGCTTGAGATAGCAATGCTTGCGAGTTCGACCGAGCAGTGCTATAACAATCTCCCCCTTTGTCAATTTTAGTGACAAAACTATCAATACATATGGAATACAAAATAAATAAATTTTGCAGCTTCTCATCCACATGCATGATCTCCTTGGTTCTTCAACATTACTCGAAATCTTTGTCACTTCCAAGTACTCCAATGATTCAGAAGACATTCAAATCAGCATCACCGTTGTTGAATATCCGTAACCATAACAATGAGAAAACAATTGATCTCAATCATTGTTACACAGTGTCATAGTATTATTACACAACATCAAAGTTCAATTGTATCACAACTTCGACAACAATACTATGGTGATATGTATCACTCCCCCTTAGTCAATACTCCATCTCACATGGAAACCACTCCCCCTTACATAATGATCCGAAAACCATGTGTATTTGTAGTGTGAACTACACATTAATTCTCCCCCTTTTTGTCAATAAAATTTGCAAAGGTACGAAAACTAGTGGGATCCTAATGAAATTTCCATAGAGACATTTCATGACCCAAAGAAAGTACATACCAACTTTTTAGATGCAATCATATAGCCGAAACTAAATGCATTCATCAAGGAGTTTATAAAGATACAAGATAACCCCTATAATATTCCACAACCGCACTCCCCACAAAGATTTGGCAATTAAGCACAGGTTCAATTAAGAACTCCCCCCCATAAAATGTCATTCCCGAAAGAACAACAAGAGCGACCTTACTTTCACAAGAAAAGAAGGATTTCTTTGGACTTTGACAAATCACATAAGAATCTGAATTTGTATCCAAGAACTCAATTAAATTAACCACAAGAGAACCCATGATTAATTTAATCGGAAATGCTCACATAAGAGAACTTACGGAGCCGCATAGTATTTAACATAAGAATATGGATCAGGGAAGATCAATACTGCGGAATAAACAAAGATTCATTATATTCTTTATCACCATTTGCACAATGACATATAATAGACTTAATCTTTGTAAACAAAAGCTCATCCTATCTTCCATCAATATTTGCATAATGACATAATAGGCTTTTCTTTTGTTTTGTCAAAAGTTCATTCAATCTTTTATCTTTGCATATCGATATATGAAGAACTTAACTTTTGACCACGTATGGGACAATCACAGTTCACGGACGCAAACACACATATCCCATAACAAGTTGCAATATATAAAACCATAAAGATTAATACTGCAATATCATCTTCCAAATCAACTTTAGAATTTAAATAAATAAATCTAAAAATATTGCAAGATGAAAATCGTTGGAAATAGCTATGTGTAATCACAAAACCGGCTATTCCAAACCCTAGTTATCCTTCTTAAAAACACAAGAATAAATTCTCATAAGAAGTTTCCTAGATAATAACAAGAATCAAGTTTCTTTGATAACATCATACCTTTGAAAGGGTCCATCATAAAAGGTATCACTGATATCCTTGATTCTTTTGACCGTAGAGACTCCATGTTCATGAGTGAGAACATTGACTTTCCGATCAACAATGCGGGAAAGATGCCTAGCTTTGACACAGTCCATGATAAGCTTCGTCTGATTCCTGATCAAGGTGTTTTGATTATCAAGGATTTTGGTCTGACCATCAATAAGCTGATTTATTTGCAATTGAATATTTGCAAACTTGACCCTAGAGTCATTATGAAAAAGAATTAAATCCTTGACTGATTCTCCAACCCGGGAGTTGTACTCTTTCCTTTCCATCATCCTCTTCAGGACAAGTTCTTGAACAGAATCACATCCTTTAGAGTCTTCTTCCATATCAAGATTCACAATTTCTTGAGGTCTTGCGGAGTTTTCCATACCTCCTTTTTTTTTATTAGGGAGGGTAAACCAATATGAGATTTATATATGTTTTCAAGTAAGAGAGTGACCCTTGTTGTGGAAACCCTAAACTCCCAAGAGAGACACGGACGTTCGTGGACCGGTTAGAAAATAACAAAACAGAAGAGTTTTAAAAAGAATAAAATACCTATGTTTTCATATATCCCACATCATCATGACTCAATAATTAAAAATAATCAGAGCATAAAAGTGAGATACACAACAACAAGGAGTCAAGTGACTCTACTTTCACACCAAAAGAAAACAGCATAGTCAAACAAAATTCAAATGGAAAACTACAATAGACTTGAGTATCTCCCAAAAATCATTCTTGCATCTCTCAAGTTAGATATAAGAATAAGAATGCCTACAACTAGGCAGTCAAGTGAGAAGTAATCCCATTATGAGTATTGAGAGACGAGTTATAAATTCCACCTGAGGGTTTGAACCTGGTATTTCTTTCCTTCCTTCAGTTATTTTCTATTCCATAGGAATTCAACATAACCTTGTCAGATGATCCATCAGAAATATTTTTCTGAGGATTAAGTCTAGGACCTCTAGAAATTGGTTCCAGAGGATTCGGAGAAACATGTCTCCACTATCTAGACTTATATTTTCCAGACTTATTCTCATAAATACTGGGAATGTGTATTTTTGTGGTGTAAGAATTTGCACCATTAGGAGGAACACAATTTCGGTGGGGATTTCGAGATGAGTGACCATTGAAATCCATATTATGAGAATCCTGTTTTTCTGCAGGAATGAAATCCATTGTAATGGTCATTAGAGAGTTTACTCTGTCGACAGTGAAAAGAAGTAGATTTTGAAGATAAGAAATCTGTTTCTTTCTAGCAAAACAATGATGAACATATTGATTATTTTTCCCACAGAAGGAACAGGTTCGTGGAAGGGAAACAGGGATCTGTTTTGAATTCATAGCCCTATTAGAATATTGCAAGTTATGAAAACACTTCTTAGCAGGACCTTGTTTTTGAGAACATCTCTTCATGTACTGTAATTCTGTCGGAGAATTAATCGGTACAAAAGAATTTCTCATTAAAATAGAGTTTTCCTTTTTCAAGGATTTGCAATGTTCTTGAGCTAGAATAAGAGATGTACCTAGTTTCTCTTTTTCAACACGAAGTCGTCTCAATCAAAAGTTTTTCTCTAATTGAGTCTTCTTTAACAATATTCTCAAGAACACTAATCTTTTTATGCTGTTGTTTTGGGGTAAAAACTGATTCTGCTGTTTTTGGTAAATTTGGGTGTGTTGATGAGAAACGAATTCAAACCCTAAACAAATGCAATGCACGGGAGTACTTTTAGATTCGAGAGATCAATCTGTAAGACTCTGGCCTAAACCAAGAAATGGACGTTCCATATTCAATTCGGTCACAAAGTGAAGGAGAAGGGTTGATCTTAGGGAGGGAAGCGAAGAAGGTGTTGAGATCAGAATGTTGAATTATGAAGGTATGACTGTTTTATAACTTGTATCAGAATGTGGAACTGGCTTGCAGAATGTAAGCTATCAGTTCTCGGTATTTTCTGGATACTTGTGTTGATAACACTTGTGTTGTTGTCGAAATAGGTTTAAAACCTATTTATACATGTCATGTTCGAGCACCCCCTGATCTCTTAGGAAGTGGAGGTGATTAAGTAGTCGAAAAGTGGGGTTGTGTAAAAGTGGGGATCACCACGTTTCCATTACGAGGGAAAACTGGTCACATTTTCACCCACTACTCTCATTACTGTTAACCATCCGTCCTTTCCAGACGCTTTCTCGTAATGGGCGCGTTGCATGCCGCACGTTGTAAACCGCCAGACCAATACCCCAGTGAGCATCCCCCAGTTTGTGACATGTTTGATGTCTCGAGTAAATGGGTCAAGTCGTGAGACTCGCCGCTAAAAGCAGCACATAGTGCTTTAGGTAAGATAATAAAATTATTTGTGAAATCAATATTTATAAAAACATTGCTTATAATCGATGTATATAAAGCATCGCTTTTAAACAAGCAGCTGGAAATAATCGATGTGTAGGAAACATCATTGTTTTAGAGCTCGTTCAAATTAGTCGCGAATTGAACGTCTTAAAAAAGTAGCATGACCGGCCACCTTTGGGCGATTGTTTGAGAACCCTATGGGTTATCTACCACTTGGTCGATCGCTCCCTGTGGAGGAGGGGTGGCCGGTGATCACGGCGTCACCCTGTTGGCCATCTAGAATTCGATCTAAACCGTCCGACCAAGCTAGCGAAGTTGGACGGACGAGATGATTTGCGGCAATTGTATGCTGCCGTAGATTGTATTTTAGGGTTTGAAGCCGTGCGGCCACCCTACCATTGGGCCAAACGATTTGTGGCGTTTTTCACTGATTTGGACAGGCCGATTAGTTATACGCACAGATGGGTTGCTGGTGAGTGTGCAAGCATCTCGTTGGCCTCCTGAAATTAGATCTAGGCCGCCCGACTAGGCTGGCGAAGATGGAAATCCGTGATCAATTTTCGGCAGTTGCGTAACGCCGCTTATTAAATTTAGGGTTTTATAAGCGCGCGATTTCCCTACTTTGGGCAAGCGGTTCGACGTGTTTCTGGATCGCCGCATGTAATTCGATCAACTGGGGATGGAGATGAGCCGCCGGCGATCATGTTGGCGCCTCTTTGATCGTCTGAAACACGATCTAAGACGTCCAACTTGGCTGGCTAATTTGGACGGATGTGATGATTTTGAGACCGTTATGATCGGTCTAGTTCGTTTGAGCTTTTCTTTCGCAGCGCAATCACCCTGTTTTTGGCTAGCGATCAGGGGTGCTGTGGGTGAACTAAAGGGATCCGATCGACTGGGACGCTAGTGGGCCCGCCGGTGGACATTATGGAGGTTTCCTAGTTCCGCTAGGAAGAGGCTAAGCTTGTTGAATTGTGTGGCCAAATCGTGTTGCCGCGATTGCTCTTTAAGACTTACATGGACAGTCTAGATTTTCCTTAAGGAATTTAAGCGTGTCGATCATGCTAACTTTTAATTAAAAAGCGCATTGACACGAAAATCTCTTTATCAGAGAGTGGTGCAGCCTGTGTGAGTGTTTTCATGCAGATCTCAATACTTACACTTCGGGAGATTCGTGCTACTTCGCTGCGAGTGAACATTAATCGTCATGTCATGCCAATATTGAGAGTTCATCTGGGGAACATAGCATAGGAAAATACTAGGCAGGCAATGCATTAGTGAATAATGCTGGTGGAAAATAAAATTCATAGAATATTTGGGATTGTTTCTATATGCACCATTCTGAGTGAATTTTATATATATATACAAATATATTGAATTGCTCAATACATCTGTGAGCGAAGAGGTTTATGCACTCATCACTTTTTAAATGTCTTTTGTTCCTTTGCAGGATGACAACGCATTAAGTACAGGGTTTCACAATTTTAGCCCTGAACTGAAAACCACCATCAACATTAAGTCCCCTGCTTAGTACGTAACAGTGACATTGTTGCGGGGTAAGCACTAGATAGTGACAAATAAAGATAAAACTTATGAGGCAAAGTAGACAGATGTTACCGGGATAGGTAGGTCGGCTTTTCCTTGGAACATGGCACGAGGCGTCCAGATGAGCGTTCTCCTAGCATGATGTCGGTTGGCCCCAGGTAGATCAGGCAGACGGTTGGTTGGTATCTCAAACTGCATTCCAAGTCCCTTGTACATCTGAGCATCGTCTGAGAGCGTGTCCAAGTTTTCCTGGCTTCGGTTGGCATGGAGGAAAAATAGAGGCGCGATGAAGCATCTCAGCCAACAAGTGCTAGGACTGAAAGGTTTGCTGCCTGGATAAAGCGCCGGAGGGTGGAGTATGAGCAGCTCTCGGGTGAACGTGAACTCTTGGATAAACATGAACACCCTATTCATGACGGCACCATAATCCTCGACTCTGATGTGGACAAACCGGAATACCCTCAAAAGGCTGTTGAAGCAGTTTCTGAAAAGGATGTCGGGGAAACTTCCGAAGAGTGTGTAGGAGGAGCGGCATCTGGAGAAGATGTTGAAGCGGGTTCCGAAATGAATGTTGATGCAGCTTCCAAAGAGGATGTTTAAGCGGCTTCTGGAGAGGATATTGAAGCGGCTTATGGAGAGGGTTCCAATGAAGGCGCTATTGACCCTGGCGTTGATGATACTTCTTTGATGTTTAATAGTCTTTTGTTTCATGCGGCTGGAGCCAGGGCTTCATCAAATAATAATCCTTCATTCATGCTGCTTTCATGATTTTATGTTTCCAGTTGGATGAATGAATGAAATCTCCCGCCTAAGAAATCCAAATTCTTAGAAAGATCTCGCAATATCTTGAAACTTTAGATGTAGCGCTCTTCGGTAGCCTGTGTTCATGACATTCATTCCTATAACGCGATTTTCCAATATGATCTCTTCCCATTCTATTGAGGCGGCATGGCGAAGACATCACACAAATAGTAATGGCTGGCAAGTCTGTGTTTTCTTCTCATGTGAAGAGGTGCCTCTTCCACAATAATATTTCCACACATGTAACGCTAGTAACAGCAATTTAGAGTAGGTAAAAATAAAAATTATGGATCGACCAACCTTCTGTTTGATATTCCTCTTGCAGATTACACGCTTCTTGAAGATTTTTGGCGTGCCGGATAGGTATGTAGAAGCATGGGAGCTTTGCCACGAATCTAGAGACCCAATAAGCCGCATATTATGGGCTAAACGGATGAGAGAGGCATTATCTTCAATTGACGACATGTGCAACGTGATTTCTGAAGAAGCAATTGTGAACTGGGAGTGTCACTGGGTACATGCGCCTCCTTCAGATTCGTTGCTTCTTGGTCCATGAAATGATTTTCAAAATCCGAAAATTGCATACTGAAGTGGACAGAACCTCCTCTAGGGATCACGTCAGTCAAAAGAGGTGGTGGTTGAGAAACCATCTCAATGTTGAAGCAGGATGCTTTTTGGGATTATTAAGGTGCTTTCCAAGAAGAATCTGTTGCTGCTTGATGATTTCCCTTGAATATCTTGTTCTTTCTTTTTCCTTTACATATTCCCCTCTTAGGTATTTACTGAAAGCTGTAAGGTGTTTCTTTCATGGTTTGATTTTTTTTTTTTTTTTTTTGGTTTTGAACTGATGGGTAATGGTTTTGTGAGGAAATGATATTTCGATTAGCTGATAAAAATGAAATCCTAATTATGAATGCAAGCAGTGCAGTCATTTTGGAGGAATTACAAATATTACATAAAAAGGGGAAATGCTAAAAGAAATGCTAAAGGAAAAGGCGACGTGTCGTCTTAGGTATTGAAAGGTTTAAGCCACCCGGCGGGTATTACTACGCCTTCTAGCTTGTCAGCATTGATAAGTTTGCAGTAGCCTCCCAAGATAATTTTTACTACTAAGTACGGCTCATCTTCTGGGGAATTTGGCGGAGCAGGTTGGACAGCAACCCTTACTACTATATCTCTAACTTGAAATGGATTTGGGCGTTGCACCGTTACTTGATTCTTAGATTCCCCATCTTTGACTGTGACAGCTTCTAAATTTTTAATAAAATATTCAAAAGGCCTAGCACCCCATTCACATCTCCTAGTGATGGCTGGGTTGACGATGGGGTCAAGTCCCCGGCCCTTGACGGAAGGAGGAGTGACTGATTGAAGAAAGGGTTGTTCAATAAGACTTACTTGGGTTCGGAATCTACGAATGTACATCTCCGGGCTCTCTCCAGGCAATTGGGTCACATTGGAAAGTTGTTGATACGGCAACAAATAATCCTCAGGGTTGGATGGCTTGTTGGAAATCCTTTCGGGTATAGACACTGGTAAAGACATACTCCCAGCTTTGCTTTGTTGTCATGCACCCACGAGCGCCCCAGAACCATATCATAATTTGGGCTTTCTTTGACAATATGAAATTTGGTGTGCGTTAGAGCATTTCCCACCTTGATTTCGAGATTGATGTACCCATAAGCGTCTCTAGACTCCCCTTCCGAGTTTTTGATCATGGTTTGATAGTGAACAGCTTCCTGTTTTGGGATTTTTGCGGCTTTCAGAGTCTTGATGGTGACAACGTTGAAGTCAGAGGCTACGTCAATCAGCGTGATGTCAAACTCGACACTCTTCAAGTGGGAAGTGGTCAGCAGTCCCCAGTGCGCCTCCTAAGAGAGATTGGGGCTTAGGAGTAGCTCCTTCGACTGAAAATAGCCGCTTGCCTGACACAATGCGATTGAGAGATGCAAATATATCTTGACGATGTGCCTTGGAGAAATAGAGAATTTCACATACACGCTCCATCATGGATTGCACGGCTTTGTGGACAGAGTCCCCAGAAAGTGCGCAGCTTCTGACTGGAAGAGGGTCTATGTGAACTGATGTGATTTCAACTTTGTTGTAGTAAAAGGTTCGTTGAGACTTGTGAAGATTCGAGTTTTTAAATTTAATAAAAATATACAATAATATTACAATTGGTGCAAGAGGTACTGGGACTAAGGATTTAGCCAATCTTCATAACATAAGGTTCACTTATTTATTCTCAACAATTTTAGCTCAAGAAATATAAACATGGACTCTATTTTTGCCAAGGTAGATTCTCAAAACATTGATTGTAAATGTTAAGCATGGGACATCAAATCACCTAAGCTAAGCATTACCCATCTAATCAAATGACAACTAATTTAATCAAATCATATTTTAATTAATTTTAGTGCAAAAGTCATAAAAAAGAATAAAACAAATTTACCCATGTATGAAGTTCGGCCTCCTCCGTCGTCCCAGTGTTGGGGTTTAGCTCCTCATATTATAGACACTCTCAAAATATTTTTTATTTGCTCAAAAATTGTTTACAATGGTGAAAACGGAGAAAATAGTGAGAAACAGTAATTTGCGACGCACAAAAATCGTCACAAAATGAACGATACAAGAGAAGTGCTATAGAATCTGTTCCGCGGTCGCTGGAAAGGAGTTGGGAACTGTCACATTTAAGCGACAGTTTTCAACGACTTTCCTTTACAGGCTTTTGTTCTTCGTGTTTTTCAGTTCTGCAGCAGTAGAACCCGAGTTTCTGCAACTCGTGATTTCTTCTTCTCTGGCTCTTCTAAGCTCCCCAAACTCTCGACACCCCTTCTCTAAGTCCCCAACAACTATTTATAACCCAACATCATCGAAATCTCACGTAATAACTTCATATAATTTTCCATTATTCTTCACGGCTTGTTTAGGAAATAATTCAGATTTTTTTATTTCTCCACGCGTTCTGAAGCTGCCAAATTGCCATATTTATCTTTGCCACGCCCCAAAGTGTTGCTCGAGCCAACAAACTTGCACAGAACTCGTTCAAACTTCTCCAAATCCCGTGAATATCTTTTCCATGCACGAACTGCCATGTTCTCAACTCTTGGATTATCTAGCCAAATTCAGTCGAAACTAAAGCCCAAAACATGTTTATTAGGTCATATCACAACTACCCATCAAAAATCAGCCCTTGAATCTACCTCCAACCCCATCAAATCTTTGATCGAAATTCTGCCAGTGAATGAAATGATTTCCCGCCAAAACAAGAAATTCAAATTAAGAAGAAGGGGTGCCCTGAATCCAAAACGCGGGTGCCTTTAACAGCTCGGATGCCTTGGGGGCACCCTTATCCATTTTGAGGGTGCCTTTAGTAATTTTGGTGGGTGCCTTTAACACTTTTTATGGGGTGTTTTCAACACTTTTTCGGGGTTCCTCCAGTGTATTTCTGGGGTGCTTCCAGTGCATTTCTGGGGTGCCTTTAGTACTCTATCCTGGGGTGTAAAACACCACTTTAAGAGCCAATTTCGCCGCAAGAGCTTATTTCTCTAAAAATACCTACAAAGACATAAAATAACAAAATAAATACAAAATCGAATACTAACAATATATACAATTGAGACATATTAGACACAATAATGCGTCTATCATGAACTCCCTCAGTGCCTAGTTTAAGTTCTCCAGCATCTAACTTTTCTTTAAAGATGCGCTTCAAGTTGTTGCATTCATTGGTTGGATGATTGACAAACCTGTGGTAGAGACAATATTTGGGATTCACCATTTCTTCCTCTGTTGGTGGGCGCCTGATAGGAGGTTGCTTGATGGCATCATCTTGAATCCATGCTTCCAGGAGCTCGATTACTTCCTCAATCGGGAATGGGAAGTTTGGAGCAGCATTCTCAGTTTCTTGTTGTTGCGCAGGAGTCTTAGCCGCGGCCTTCCGGGATGAGGCCGTCTTATGCGCTGGTACTACACGTTTGGGTTGTTGTTCCGCTGCTGGAGCTTTTCTCTTTCCTCCTTCTCCCACTACAATTACAGAGGGTCCTGTATTGTATTGTTTGTTTATGAGGCGTCTGCTTCTTCGAGTCTCACGTGCATCTTCATTTCTGGTTAATCTGGTCCTTTCCAGTAATGCCGATGCTGTCACGGCCGAACGTTTAACGGCTTCATGAAGTTCAGAAAAGGTTTGGAAACGCAACTTCTCCAGTAGAGCGCGATATATGGGCACCATGCCGTTAATGCATGACTCTACCAACTGTTGTTCAGTCACGTTTGGATCGTGACAATCCAGCACTTGAATCCTGAATCTCTTGACATAATCATTTGGTTGCTCATTGTTTCGTTGGAACATCCTCCCCAAGTCTGTTTCTGATGTGGTCGCCAATTGTTTTGGGGAAAAACTGATTCTGTTGTTTTTGGTAAATTTGGGTGTGTTGATGAGAAACGAATTCAAACCCTAAATAGATGCACTGCATGGGAGTACTTTTAGATTCGAGAAATCAATCTGTAAGACTCTGGCCTAAACCAAAAAATGGTCGTTCCAGATTCAATTCGGTCACAAAGTTAAAGAGAAGGGTTAATCTTAGGGAGGGAAGCGCAGAAGGTGTTGAGATCAGAATGTTGAATTATGAAGGTGTAGCTGTTTTATAACTTGTATCAGAATGTGGAACTGGCTTGCTGATAGACGCATTTATGTGTCTATTTTCTTCTCTTTTGTGTATACTGTTAGTACCCATTTCTGTACTAATTTTGGTATTTTACCCCTTTGTAGGTGTTTTTGGAGGAATAGGCTTTTGCGGCAAAATTGGCTCGAAAAGTTGTTGAAGGCTCCTGGGAGGACATTTGCTATTCGGACTCTCATTTTGGATAAGGGGTAACCCATTTCCAAGCAGCTGCTAAGCACAGACCGAGACTGGATAGGGGGAGGACAAATTTCTCCATGTTTTCAAAAATCAGAAAATGGCGGGAATTTCTTTCTTTTTACAGACGATTTCTGGGATGAATTTTTGATCGATTTTTATGGAGATTAAAGGGCTGAATTTGATTGGGTTTGTTCCTATGGACCTAACAGGCAAGGTAAGGGTGTTAGAATGGATCCAAAGTGGCTAGAACTCGAATTGGAAGCGAAAATTTTCCAAAAATATCATGGTTTATTTTGGGCAAGTTTTTTGGTTTATTTTTGGAAACTTACATGAAGAAGTGGAAGGAAACTCTTCTTAAAGACTTGTTTCTATCAAGGGAGGAGTTTGGACAGCTTTGATTGATCGAATGCACGTGAAACAGGAAAAAAAGGGAAATATCGCAACTTGCTGTGGAGAAAAAAAACCAAGTTTATTCTCGAATTTTCTTTGCTCTAACATGTATAAAAGGGTTGGTTAGGGTCCTAGGAAGAAAAGGAAGAAGTTAGGGGAAGTTTAGAGCCTTAGAGAAGCTAGAAAAACCATTGGAAGAAATCACGTTTCTGCTGGTGCGAACTGTGCCGGAGAAGACGAAGAACATAAACAGCAGAAAAAGAAAGTCGCAGATTCTGTGACCGTAACTTTCAAATTTTAAACCTTTTGTAACAATTTTTCCAACAGTTATCTTCTGGTCGCAACAGTTTCTCGGTAGAAATAGGTTCTGTAACACTTATATTAGTTATAAAACCCGCTGTTTAGAACTTTTCACTCTTTTAATCAACTTTTGAACACCAAAGATGTATTTTGAGCAAGAGATTAATATGAGGAGCTAAACCCCTTAGCCGAGGCGACGGAGGAAGCCATTGTTCCATGAAAAGTGGTATAATTCTATTTTTATTATTTATTGCAATTATTTTACATGATTTTTTTTGCATAGAACTTAAAAGAAAAATTGGTTTTTATTGAGTAGTTGTGAAGTGTTTTGATGGGACATGCTTGGTTTTAATATTTTTGATGTTTCATGCTTCGTGCTTACAATTATTACTTCAAGAACCAAATTAGAGGCAAATATTAGAGTCAACTTAAAGAAAAATATTGCATGAATATTGATTAGAATTTATCAAATAATTGGTCAATGGTGGAATCCAAAGTCTCGGTGTCTTTTTTTATAATTTGATACAATTTTATTTTAGTTAATTTGAGTCTAAAAGAATCCTTCACAAGTTCGAGAATCGAATCCTATTACCACCACTTTCATTACAATTAAAACTCACATCACTTGCAGAATGTAAGCTATCAGTTCTCGGTATTTATGGATACTTGTGTTGATAACACTTGTGTTGTTGTCGAAATAGGTTGAAATCATATTTATACAAGTCATGTTCGAGAAACCCCTGATCTCTTAGAAATTGGAGGTGATTAAGCAGTGGAAAAGTGGTGATCACCACGTTTCCATTACGAGGGAAAACTGGTCACACTTTCACCAACTACTCTCATTACTTTTAACCGTCCGTCCTTTCCTGACACTTTCTCGTAATGGGCGTGTTGCACATCGCATCCTGTAAACCACCAGACCAATAACCCAGTGAGCATCCCCCAGTTTGTGACATGTTTTATGTCTCGAGTAAATGGGTCAAGTCGTGAGACTCGCCGCTAAAAGCAGCATATAGTGCTTTAGGTCAAATAATAAAATTATTTGTGAAATCAATATTTATAAAACATTTCTTATAATCGATGTATATAAAGCATCGCTTTTAAACAAGCAGCTGAAAATAATCGATGTGCAGGAAACATCGTTGTTTTAGAGCTCGTTCAAATTAGTCGCGAAATGAACGTCTTAAAAAAGTAGCATGACTGGCCACATTTGGGCGATTGTTTGAGAACCCTATGGGTGATCTACCACTTGGTCGATCGCTCCCTGTGGAGGAGGGGTGACCGGTGATCACAACGTCACCCTGTTGGCCATCTAAAATCCGATCTAAACCGTCCGACCAAGCTAGCAAAATTGGACGGACGAGATGATTTGCGGCAGTTGTATGCTGTCCTTGATTGTATTTTAGGGTTTGAAGCCGTGCGTCCACCCTACCATTGGGCCAAACGATTTGTGGTGTTTGTCACTGATTTGGACAGGCCGATTAGGTATACGCATAGATGGGTTGCTGGTGCGTGTGCAAGCATCTCGTTGGCAACCTGAAATTAGATCTAGGTCGTCCGACTTGGCTGGCGAAGATGGACAGCCGTGATCGATTTGCGGCAGTTATGTAACGCCGCTTATTCAATTTAGGGTTTTATAAGCGCGCAGTTGCCCTACTTTTGGCAAGCGGTTCGACGTGCTTCTGGATCGCCGCATGTAATTCCATCAGCTGGGGATGGAGATGAGCCGTCGGCGATCATGTTGGCGCCTCTTTGATCATCTGAAACACGATCTAAGCCGTCCAACTTGGCTGGCTAAGTTGGACGGATGTGATGATTTTGAGACCGTTATGATCGGTCTAGCTCGTTTGAGCTTTTGTTTCGCAGCGCGATCACCCTGTTTTTTGCTAGCGATCATGGGTGCTGTGGGTGAACTAAAGGGATCCGATCGTCTGGCACGCTAGTGGGCCTGCCGATGGACATTATGGAGGTTGCCTAGTTCTGCTAGGAAGAGGCTAAGCTTGTTGAATTGTGTGGCCGCGATTGCTCTTTAATACTGACATGGACAGTCTAGATCTTCGTTAAGGAATTTAAGCGTGTAGAACGTGCTAACTTTTAATTAAAAAGCGCGTTGACAGGAAAATCTCTTTATCAGAGAGTGGTGCAGCCTGTGCGAGTGTTTTCATGCAGATCTCAATATTGACACTGCGGGAGATTCGTGCTACTCCGCTGCGAGTGAACATTAATCATCATGTCATGCCAATATTGAGAGTTCAACTTGGGAACATAGCATAGGAAAATACTAGGCGGGCAATGCATTAGTGAATAATGCAAGTGGAAAATAAAATTCATAGAATATTTTTGATTGTTGCTATATGCACCATTCTGAGTGAATTTTATATATATATACAAATATATTGAATTACTCAATACATCTGTGAGCGAAGAGGTTTATGCACTCATCGCTTTTTAAATGGCTTTTGTTCCTTTGCAGGATGACAACGCATTAAGTACAGGGTTTCACAATTTTATCCCTGAACTGAAAACCACAATCAACAGCTGTAGAGTAGTTTCTTGAATTAGTTTTTCGATATTTTTGGAGAAGGACTCAATTATGCTGTAGAGTTCTCGTTCTCGACCAAGAGACTTTTCAAATTCATCAATGAGCTGAGCATGATTTTGAAAATCAATAGTCTCAGTGGATTTTTCCGAGATTTTAGTGAGATCCATTTCAGCTTTTGATAGAGTGTCAAATGTCTCATTTGAGAGAGTGTTATCAAAATTTGATAAAACAACCTTTCTACCTCGGGAGTCGGAAGAATAGCCTAAGGAGTTATCCTTTGAGGTAATCCTAAGACATTTGGCATAATTAAAAGCTCTGGAGGACATTTTGGTGTGCATAAATCAAGAGATGAACTTCCGTCCACAGAGTCAGAATTCTACAAACACAGACTTGTGAGGTCTTTAAACGTGTTTGCCTGCTCTGATACCAATTGAAAAAGTGGGGGTACAACAACCTCACCCAATATTTTGCTTAACAATCTGTATGGACTAACTCCAGTATACTTTTAAGATAATCAACTAGACAGTCAGACTCAATCTTAATAAAAAGTATATCAAAGAGTTATATCTCAACTTCTCGATTCAATCCTTACTGAAATAAAGGCTATTAATCTAAGATTTCTTTGGATTCAGAAGGCCCTGGTTCAGCAACAGTCAAGAAGGTTTGTTGGAATTGACTCCTTTCTTCATGAACCTTATGTTCCAATATCTGTTGACGACAAGGAGTTCGGGGACGATAAAGAATTTTTCAAGAATTTGAATGTCTAGGAAACTTATTATAAGAATTTATTCTTGTGTTTAAGAAGGATAACTAGGGTTTGGTATAGCAATTATTGTGATTATACATAGCTATTTCCAACGATTTTCATCTTGCAATGTTTTTAGATTTATTTATTTAAATTATAAGTTATTTGGAAGATGATTTTTTACAGTATTTAATCTTTTTGATTTTATATATTGCAATTGCTTATGAGATGAATGCCTTTACGCTCGTGAACTATGCGTGTATTTCATAAATTCTCAAAAGTTAAGTCTATTACGCCTTTATGCAAATATTGATAAAAGATATAATGAACTTTTAAAAATTCCGCAGTATTGATCTGTCCCTGATCCACTTTTATGTGAAAGTACTGTATGGCTTTGTAAGTTTTTTCTTATGTAGAGCGTTTCCGATTAAACTAATCAATAAGTTCTTCTTGTGGTTAATTTATTCCAGTTCACTTGATACAAATCCATGTGATTTGTTAACGTCCAAAGAAGTCCTTCTTTTCTTGTAAAAGTAAGGTCGCTCATGTTGTTCTCTTGTGAATGACATCAAATGGGGGAGAGATCTTAAGTGAACTTGTGCTTAATTGTCAAATCTTTGTGGGGAGTGTGGCTGTGGAATATTGTAGGAGTTATCTTGTATCTTTATAAACTCCTTGATGAATACACTAAGTTTCGACTATGTGAAATCATCGAAGCAAAGTTGATATGTTCTCTTTTAGTCATGAATTATCTCTTTGAGAATTTCATTATGATCCCGTAGTTTTTGTACCTTTGCCAATTTATATTGACAAAAAGAGAGAGAATTATTTGGTAGTTCACACTACAAATACATATGGTTTATGGATCATTATGTAAGGGGGAGTGGTTTTCATTGTGAGATGTAAGTATTGACTAACGGGCAGTGATACATATCACCATAGTATTATTTCAAAGTTATGACGCAATTGGACTTTGATTCGATATAATAATACTATGACACTGTATAACAATGATTGAGAACATTTGTTTTCTTATCGTTATGGCTACGGATCTTCAACAACAATGATGCTGAGTTGAACACGTTCAGAATCGCTGGATTACTTGGAATAACGAATAATTCAAGGAATGTTGAAGATCAAATGAAATCGAGAATGATGGATGAGAAGCTATAAAGTTTATTTATTTTGTAATCCATATGTATTGATAGTTTTGTCACTAAAATTGACAAAGGGGGAGATTGTTAGAGCACTGCTTGGTCGAACTCGCAAGCGTTGGTATCTCAAGCTTGTTTGTCAAGTTTAGTTGATCAAAACTATATACTTGATTTCTAGTTTACTTATAACTATGTCTCGGATTAGGATAGAATGTGTAGTTGAGATTTAGACTTCAAGGCGTTCACCAATTGAAGAAGAAGATCTACTGGGGAGCTTGGAGGAACTTCATCAACTAAAGGTATGTGAAGACTAAAACTTATCTATCACTCAGAAGTTTATTCTATTATATCTTCTAATGATACTAAGTCGTATAACTGTTAGAGCACTGCTCGGTCGAACTCGCAAGTGTTGCTATCTCAAGCTTGTTTATCAAGTTTAATTGTAAAAACTATAAGTCTTGATTCTAGTCTACTTATAACTATGTCTCATATTAGGATATAATGTGTAGTTGAGCTTTAGACTTTACGGCGTTCATCGATTGAAAACGAAGAACTACTAAGGGGAGCTTGTGGAACTTCATCAACAAAAGGTATGAGGAGACTTAAACTCATCTATCACTCAGAAGTCTATTTCTATTCTATCTCCTATTGAGACAAAAGTCGTATAGCTATATAGACTTTACTTTATACACATTTGATATTTCGAGCTGAGTTTAACTCGCTTATATATTTCTCAAAATATGTGTTGGTAAGCTTTCACTTTAACCAAGTTCATCTTTTATTCTTGACGAAAGTCAAAAAATGATCATGTGAAAATCGCCTGGTAACATCTTACATGATTTGTGTGAGATAAACATTTGATGTAGACTCGGAATGTTTCGTATTGATCGTTTGTTCACTTGAAAATTGCTTTGAATCTAATAGTTTGTGTGAGACAGCTATTCCCGTCTTCTAAGAATGTTTCAATGATTAAAATGGAGTTTAGAACAATTAACCATTGATTGGATATAACACATTATGCGTACTTGTATGCTAACTGTTGTAGATATATTCCAAGTCCAGGAACTTAGTATGCATACCCGTATGCGTACTGGTTTAAACAGTTAAAGTCCGGGAACCTAGTATGCATACCCGTATGCGTACCGGCGTAACAGTTGAAGTCTAGGAATACAACTGAGGTTGGTCGTGAACGACAGTATGCATACCCGTTCGCACAACTGAAGTCTTGGACAAACCAAGTCCGGAACTCTAAGTATGCATACCCGTTTGCATACTTGAGTGGGTTATGTTCTAAAATTGGTTGTTCATGAACAAATACATTTATTTAATAAGGAATGCAATCTTTTGCAAACCGTGGCTATAATGTTCATGAATTGATTCGAGTGAATCAAAATTGATTTTGCTTCAATTGTGTCTTGTATACTTCTATGAGAATATAAATAATTGAACAACTCCATAACTAGTTTCATTTGAGTCATTTGAACTAGTTGTGATTAAGATGAACAAAGTTGATATGAAAGTGTTCATATGGCTAACTTCGGTTAACTATTGTTGAGCCAACAAGGTTTACACGTTTAGGTATGGTTACCCATATCTAAATGAAGTCACATTTCATTTGTGTGTAACAAGCTAAGTTCGATCTAACGGTTGAAAGATATTAGCTTGAATCTAATCAGGTTTTCATCTAACGGTGAATATTGAATGCTTTGTTACCAAGGTAACATTGATTGCAAACCCTGATTTGAAGACTATATAAGGGAGAACTCTAGCAACTGGGAAACCTAATCCTCACACCTCCTGTGTGATACTATTTGCGACTAGAGTCGATTCTACTTTAACTAAGGGTTTTCTAAAATCATTATAGGTTAACGACATAAAGACTTCATTGGGATTCTGAAGCCAGACCCAACAATTTTCTCTGTAGTTGCGTGTTTTGATCTTACTTTGTTCTATCGTATTGAGTACTATCTTCTCTAAGATTATCTCGAGATTTAATCTCCGATAGGTAAGATAAAAAGTAGTCACAAACATCTTTGTCTCATCGTTTGTGATTACACAATATCTTGTTTCGCTTCCATACGATTAAGATTATTGTGAGGTGATTGATATTACTAGGATGTTCTTCGGGAATATAAGTCCGGTGTATCAATTGGTTCATTTTCACCTTGATTTATCAAAAGACAGAACAAAAAATCATAGGTATTTCTGTGGGAGATAGATTTATCTATTCAATAGACTTTTCTGTGTGAGACAGATTTGTTTATCAAGTCTTTGACGTTGGGTCGTAGCAACTCTTAGTTTTGGGTGAGATCAGCTAAGGGAATCAAGTGCGTAGAGTCCTGCTGGGATTCAGAGGCATAAGGAACGCGACTATACCTTAATCAGTGTGAGATTGGTTAGGGCTCAACTACATTTCGGTCCGAATTTAACTTGTAGTAGGCTAGAGTCTGTAGTGACTTTATACAGTGTGGTGTTCAAATATGGACTAGTTCCCGGGGTTTTTCTGCATTTGCAGTTTCCTCATTAACAAAATTCTGGTGTCTGTGTTATTTCTTTTCCGCATTATATTTTCTATATAATTGAAATATCACAGGTTGTGCGTAGTTCAATCAATTAGATAATCCAACATTTGGTTGTTGATATAAATTGATTGACACTTGAACATTGGTCTTTGGTACCGTTCAAGTTGTTTCTCATAATAATCAGGCTCGCGGATTCTATCTATTTGATTTGCTGATTACATTGAGAAACAGAGATATAACTCTGAGATGTATTTTCCTTGATTGAGTCTGACTGTCTAGTTGATTCTCTTGGAAGTATATTGGAGTTTGTCCATACAGATTTTCTAAACGAAATATTGGGTGTGGTTGTTGTACCCCCGCTTTTTCAATAGCTATATAGACTTTTACATTATACACATTTGATATTTTGAGATGAGTTTATCTCGCTTATCTATTTCTCGAAATATGTGTTGGAATATTTATTATTTAGCTATGTTCATCATATTTTTGATGAGTTTAGTTGGAAACAATTTATTTGTTGGAAACTAAATATTAAGTCAAAATATGATCATGTGAAAATTACCTTAAACATCTTACATGATTTGTGTGAGACATTCATTCGATGTTAACTTGGGAAGTTTCGTATTGGTCATTCGATCACTTGAAAATTACTTGAAGCTAATGGTATTTTTGAGATTACCATTTTCGTTTTCTAAGGATGTTTCAATGATTGAAATGAGAGTTTAGAACAATTACCCATGTCTGGATACAACACAGTATGCGTACCCAGTATGCGAACTGTTTTGTTATGATTCAGGTCCGGAACTCTTGTTTGCGTACCTAGTATGCGAACGGATTTACCTGAGAAGGTCCGAAACTCTTGTTTGCATACCTAGTTTGCGAACGAGTTTACCTGAGTTGGGTCCGGGACGGTTGTTCGCGAACGGCTTGACTAGGACAAGGTCCGGAGTTGCTGTTCGCGTACCTAGTTTTCGAACACAGTGGTTAAGTTCTAAAATCGGTTATGTATGATTCTCATACTCATGAACTAAAACATTTATGATTTAAGGAATGCAAATTAACCTTGCAAACCGTGGCTTAATGTTTATGAATTGATTCTTGTATAAGTACTTTGTACATTTGCGAATCAATCTGATTTTGTTTCAATTTGTTCATGTATATTTCTATGAGATAGTAAACATTTGAATAACTCTATTTGAAACACAATTATATTCATTAAATTATCTTCCATGTTTGATTGATCATCATATTTGGTCTAGAAGTGTTAGATGAATAAGGCTAAGACAAAAGTGTTCATATGACTAACTTCGGTTAACTATTATTGAGCCAACTCAATATACACGTTTATGTACGGTTACCCATATCTAAATATAAGTATATTTCATTTGTGTGTAACAATCTAAGACCATCTAACGATGGAGATTAATTGCTTAATTTCTAAGCAGACTTAGCTTGAATCTTAAATCAGGATTTCATCTAACGGTGAATATTGAATGCTTTGTTACTAAGCTATCTTAGCTTTGATTGTAAGCAACCCTGATTTGAAAGACTATATAAGGGGGAACTCTAGCAAACTAGAGTCTATTCTCTTTTAACCTAGGTTTTTCCAAAACCATATTAGGTTAACGACTTGAAGACTTCATTTTGGATTCGTGAAGCCATATCAACCTATTTTATTTGTAGTTGCATATTCTGATCTTACTTGTTCTATCGTATTGATTTTTATCTTCCCTAAGATTTATCTCCGATAGGTAAGATATAAAAAGTAATCACAACAGTTCTTCGTCTCAGACTCTTGTGATTCCCTAATAACTTTTTATGTTAATCAGTTGGGTTATTGTGAGGTGACTAATATTTCTAGGCTGCTCTTCGGGAGTATAAGACCGGATTATTAGTTGGTTCTTGTTCACCTTGATTTATAAAAAAACGGAAAAAAAATCAAATAAAGAATAGACATATCTGTAGGAGACAGATTTGTTATAAGTCTTCGACTTTGGGTCTTAGCAACTCTTAGTTGTGGGTGAGATCAACTAAGGGAATCAAGTGCGCAGAATCCGGCATGGTTCTAGAGGCGTAAGGAACGCGACTGTACCTTAATCGGTGTGAGACTTGATTCGGGTTCAACTACATTCCAGTCCGAAGTTAACTTGTAGTAGGCTAGTGTCTGTAGCGGATTAATACAATGTGGTGTTCAAAGCTGGACAAGGTCCTGAGTTTCCTCGTTAACAAATTTTTTTGTGTCTGTGTTATTTCTTTTCGTATTATATTTGTTTATATAATTGAAATATCACAGGTTGTGCGTAGTTCAATCAATTGATAAATCCGACATTGTTGGTTGGATATAACTTGATTGACACTTGGGCATTGGTCTTTGGTACCGCCCAAGTTGTTTTTCATATCAATCAGGCTCACGGATTTATATCTGTTTGATTTGCTGATTGTATTGAGAAATAGAGATAAAGCTCTTTGATATATTTCTTGATTGAGTCTCACTTTTAAGTTGATGCTCTCGGAATTATATTGGAGTTTAGTCCATACAGATTGCCGAACGAATTATTGGGTGTGGTTGTTATGCCCTTGCTTCTTCAATATTTGGCTTTTGGATCAACAGGTCGTACGAGTATTGTTTATGAGATATCGGTTTGTGGTTGAACTTGTGCAAAACATGGTGAGATTTATACTTGCGATAAGAGAAAAACTAAAGTGTCAACTTGTGAGGCGAGGTCATAGATGACTGCACCATGGAAGGCTTTCTTCTCTACTATGGTAGCATTATAGTTTCACTACTTGGAAAAATATGGCATATTGCTTCCATGAAGTATGGATCCTTGTGTATTTTTTTATTTTATTTTCATCTCCTTTCTCTTTCCCTTCAGGTCTAACCATGTGTCTTCATCCAAACAATTATACTATTTTATTTTTCCTCTTTCGCTCCGGCTCCAAATATGCCACTTCATGCAAATGTCCACGTTCTAGCTCCAAGAAAGCTTCTTCATGTATATGTATGTATATATATATATATATATATATATCAAAGATTCTTTGCAAATTGATTTGATTTTTGTCTCATTTCTTTCTCGCTCCAGTAAAACTTTTTTTCCATTTTCGCTCCCGCTTCAACAAAGTTTGTTCATGCATTTTTTTTTAAACTGTCAATGCTTATTCGTGTTTTATTTGATTTTATTTTCACCCATATCATGCTCCGACAAATTTTCCTTAAGAAACGATTTTCTTTGACTCGTATGACGAGTTCTCATTGCCTTGATATGGGGTTCCACTGTATGCGACGGAACTGGGTCTTGTTATCATTGATAACTAGCTTGCTCTCACTTCCCTGAGATGAGGTTCTACCGTGTGCTATGGAACTGGGTCTTTTTGCCATTGATAACTAGCTTTCTCTCACTTCCTTAAGATGGGGTTCCACCTTTCTATTATTAAGCCTGCACTAATACCTGTTTAGTTTGCTCGTAAAGTTATGCAAGAATTGACTAGGACGATACGATAAATGTTTTAAAACAACTCATCTTATCAAAGCCGAGATGGTTTGGTTCTCACTGCCCTGATATGGGGTTTCATTGCTCGTGGAACTAGATTCTTAATATCAGTATAACGTGCTAGCAAATTTGTGCAAGTATTGACTAAGATCATGCGAGGAATATTTTTTTAAATATTTTATCTAATTAAAGCCAAGCTAGTTTGGTTCTTACTGCCCTGAGATGGAGTTTTATTGTCCATGGAACTAGGTCCTTGCTATTCTTAAGCATGCGCTACAATGGGGATTATTGTTATTTATATCCTCAGGGGTATCAAAGAGACCAAGGCTGTTATGCTTTGAATAAAGTTTAATGATGATTTTGAACAGGTCTTTCTGATGCTTGCTATGAACCTTCTTCAAAGTGTTGTGGTGGTAAATAATCTTCTTGCTTTGCTGTTTTATTTGGACGGAGTTTAATGTTCTTGGGAACAATTTTTGTTGTTGATGTTGAATGATTGCAGTTTTTGTTGATAAGCTTGTTGGAAAGTTTCAGGATATTTTAATTGAAAGGTTATGTCTTTTGTTTTTGTTGCAAATTGATGATTTCTTTGATGTCTAATCAGAAATTTACGTAGGACTTTGTGAACTCTATAAGTAGCAATAGGGGGTGTAAAGAACTGGGTTTCTTGAATGTTTTACTTTTTCTATCTCTGGTGTTTGGAGATATAATTTAAGTTATGATTAAAAAGAAATTTGATCAAAAATAGTAGACTGAGAATGATAAACAGATAATCCAGGCAATGTATTGACTGAGTTTGTTGAAGGATTGTTTACAAAATTGATAATCAGAAAAATGCATCTAAGAAATTTGGATTACGCTTACGTCACAATATCGGAGCAAAGCTTGTATCAATCGCCTTATATTATTAAGTCTTTTTGTCGAAGAACCACCCTCATAATATTCCATAACTTATAGCGTGTTTGGATACACATCCGGAGATAACTTTTTGATTTCTAGAATGGCAAGAAATTAGTTTGGGTATAAAATTTCAGAACGGCTTCTAGAAGCAAAAGATTGATTTTTTGTAAAATATTTGTTTCTAATTTATGTTTCTGGAGCAGAAGCACTTCTGCTCCTGGTATCTAAGCGCGGTCATATTATCTAAGCCACAAATTTATATACAGAAGTAACAGAACCCCCAAAAGTTCTGTTGTATAAAGCAAATCATTAACTTTTGACCAGTTACTAGGTTCATGTGTATAATAAACCATTTGTTAAAATAGTCTCTAATTTCTAATTCCATATTATAATTAATTAAACAACTACAACACATGAAAATAATAATAAAATTCAATTCAACGAATGGAACACATGAAAATAACAATAACTAATCCTTTCATTACAAGGAAAAAGATAGGAACTAAAAAACTAGAGTACTACGATCATCAAGAACAAGAGGTCAAACAAGAAAAGACAAAGAGATATTAATGGAAGACAGTGAGATCAAGAGCTTTGTTAAGGTATGGATTACAATATTTTCATCACTGACTTACTGTTATTTCGTATCTAAAACCATCCCTAAAGGGTTCTTAAGACTATTTTCAGTACTTCCAGTAATTTCAATCTTTCTCTACTTACCACTTTATCTATCTTCCCCTCATTTTGGGGGTAACACTGCTTTCTTCATATCTTGGCTTGCTAATTTCAAGCTGCTTCTTTTATCATTTGACCATGGCCCTTTGTACTCAGATCCATCTTTATCTTTCATAAATTTCATCTCCATAGCTTGTTTTCCCATCAAAGTCAAACAAAAAAACCTCCATAAAATAAACACTAAATCGTCATGGAATAATTACCTAAGTTATGCAATAAAGATTATATTAGTAGCTTTGCTATTGCGTGCATATGACTATAAGCAATATTTACACCCAAATTTCATTTTATTTCTGTATTGTTTTCATATGTATTTTATGTTAGAAATCACACTAGTCATAGTTGCAGAAATGGTTAAATTTTTACTAGGCTTAGAATTAGAGCCGCAATTCAATGAGCCGTACTTATCAACTTCATTACAAGATTTTTGGGGAAATAGATGGAATCTAATGGTTACAGGTATTCTTCGGACGACCATATACGAACCGATACAGCCAATTTGTACGCTCATTTTCGGTAAGAAGATGGGTCTAGCTCTTGCCGTACTTTATACTTTTCTTGTATCGGGGATTATGCATGAATTGATGTTCTTTTATCATAGTCGTACATGGCCTACTTGGGAGGTCATGTGGTTTTTTGCACTACATGGGCTATGTCTGGTTGCGGAGAGAGCTCTCAAGAAGTCTTTGGGTGATAGATTGCAGTTGCACCCGTTGGTCTCCAGACCTCTGGTAGTTGGATTCGTGATGACTACTGGTTTATGGTTGTTTTGGCCTCAATTGTTAAAATCTGGTGTCGACGAAAGAGCTATAAAGGAGTATATTGTTCTTGGGGAGTTTGCTAAGGCTTTGGTTAAGGACACTTGGGTTTCTGTCGCTGGCGGCGGAAGAGGAATTGATTCATAAATGCCTAACCAGGACACCTTGAGTTCTATCATAGCTCTAGTTCGAACTTGTTTTGTTCATTGATTTGTTATGTGAGGTTGTATCACATTGTTACTTTTTCGCCATACAATGAAATTAGCTCTAACCGATGTAATCCGTGGGAAGCTTTTGAATTTATACAGGTAGAACCAGGGTTTAAAGCGCGAGTTTTGTTGTCTTCTTGTTGTTACAACTAACAGAGTATGATTAGTATAACGCTTGAATGGAGTTCATGTAAAAACTAGGCGTGCAAGTAAGCAACTCAAAACGTGCTTTTCATTTGCCAGTTTCTGAGAACAATATACAGGTCGAATTCAGAATATGCTTTTCATTCCACCATAGCTGAAGTTGCATAAGCAGTAATTAAAGCATGGGTTGAATCATTTTCGATATGATGTGGTCTTATATTTCCTCTGCGAAGCAATCTTCGTGTTGGTTTCTCTGGTGACATGGCGAGAACTGCACCTTTAAACTTGGCTAAGCAAGCAAGCTCCTTCACTGACTCTGCAATGTTTTCCGTACATTCAATAATCTCAATTAGTAGAGAAGTGACAGAGGCTGCTGGCATGACATCCTCCAAGATGTTAGTGTTTTCCAATGTAATGGCTTCTAAGGTGGTGCGCAGATCATCAGCAGCAGTTTTTGCATTCGTGATATGCGTGGAAACTGTAAATGGGTATGTCATTTTCTTAACTGCCGAGGAAATTTCCTGCAAAGCGTTGGCGGACTCGAAACTTATTTCCATGCATGACTGTGCGATTATCTCCTTGAACTCTGATGGTTCCTGCACGCGGATAACACAAATCGGTTAAGTAGATATCAAACTAATACAAGGCCCCCTGGAAATTGAAATGACGCAAGTACTAGAAGTAGACGATCATATACACCAAATTAAACACTAATCACCATTAATAGTGTGATGCGAGAAAATTAGAGATATGCGTCAACATACTTTCAATCCAGAGGTGATGCAGTTGCTTAATGCTTCCAACCTGTATGCACATTGCCGAGTCATTTCGCCAACTTTTAAATATTGCTTCCATGGGTGACCAAATCTGAATTTTCCATGAGGTGGCTCCCATCTAGCAAAATTTGCCTACAAAATAAATGGTATCAAGAAAAACATATATTTCAGAACCCAAGGTTTACTTCAGAGTGTAGATAGCGATCAAAATATTCTATTTTCATAATTAATTAACGGCGAACAAAACAAAAATAGAAAAATAAACATAAGAACAAAGGGAATCTGAAAGCACTTTGACAAAATTCATATTCATGAGTCTACTCGTACAGTCTTCACATGCAAAACATTAGTTCATTATTATGTTACTGGCACATGTAAACCATTAGATTTATTGCGAATTAGGTCGAATCATTTGAAATGGTGGGCACTTTACAAGCTTTTGTGTAAATCAAATGGTAATGAAATAAGTAGCCAGAGATGAACACTAATACAGATATATTCCTCACCATTGCTTCTTCAGCTGTCTTAGAATTCAGAACACTTTTATATCCATGAAGCCATGACATATCCGTATCCGTATCCCCTTTTGTTCCGAAATATAGTTCCCCGAATCCTGTTGAATAATTATTATTGGTAATTAAGATCAATTAACGAACTAAATAAATGCAACTATTACCTAGTTAATTATCAAGATAATCGACAGAATAGTCGCAAACCTTTCAAGAAATCTGCTTGTTTTTCTATGTTGCGAGCAATCAGTTCGTGAAAGTCATGTCCAGCCCATACAGGGAACACAAAAATGGACATGATCACACACGTTAAACAACCTATAATGATTGTTGATACCCTTTTGTGAGCAATTTCTAAGATCTCATCTTCTTGATAACCGGATACTGATACTAAACAAAATGTTAGTATAAATATCAGCACCCCATAATCATATCTCGCTTTCACTCCCGGAAAGAAACGGGCAAACGATGCCACGGCCGCTAAAATAAAATAAAAATAAATTATCAATTCATTAGGAAATCATAGTCAGAGAATAAAAAACTCCATTTTTGCTCATAAAGTATGTCCTTACCTAGTAGGAAGATAGAGAACCAAAGAATTACAGGCTGCCCTTTGTCTCCGGCTAGAGTTGCCAAGTGATGAGCGCCAAATCCTAAGGCACCGGCTACAAATGTTGCTAATGCTCGATTAAATCCTTTACCCAGCGTAGCCCCTACAAGAAGATACATTAGTATTTCTAGTTATTAAGCCAACACACCAGACGATCATTCGGTGATTCTCAAATGGATAATTCATTTTACAGGGTTTTGCTGAACTTACCAACACTATATTCGAAAACGACCACCACTGTTAAGATAGCCCACATAGTAGAGGAACCAAAGCCACCATAGATTGGTCTGAAGTAGTACAGAAGAGAAATCAGTGAGAGTGTTATTCCCACCTTGATAGAGTGAATAATCCTTCTTGGGTCATCCTTTCCAAGCTTCTCTACCTTGTCTGCAAATTCAACTACATTGTCTATGAATCTATCCGGCGCTGCCTTAAGCCACCACCACCCGCGTCTCAAGAACCCACCGTTCTTTCTGACAGCTGATTCATTAATATCCATTGATTAACAAGAGTATACAAGAATTAGATAGATAAACCGGAGCGACGGAAAATTGAACGGGATGAGAGGAATGAGAATTTGGGTGATAAGAGGTCTGATAGTCATGGATTTTTTATAGGGAGGAAATACATACAAGTATTACCCATAAATGCTATATTTGACCCATGTGTATGCTTTCAGATGCTTTTATTTTATAATACCAAAAACAAATATTTCTTGTTGGTAACGAATCCACTGCTGTGGCGAGTATGGCTTTCATTGGTATCTGAAAACGATATTTCGAATGACTCACAGGCTCACAGCACCAAAGTAAATGGTAATTATAACACGATATAGACTCTCCACCCGTTGTTCAGTTACTTTGTGCCAGGTAATCAACAAAATTAGCTCGGTAAGATGGTGCCACACTCAACTCAGTATTTGTGTTAAATTTGGGTACTACCGTAACCGTACCAGCTGTATTACACCTTATTGTTCATCAAAACTCGATTTTACACATGCTTGGGCAACAGTAACATTAAAAGAAGAGGGACCTTTTCTGTTTTGTTTTTTGTTTTGTTTTTTTTTGTTTTGGTTAAGTCCAAATTTATTAGTAGAAGCAAAAGAAAGTTACAAAGCTAAGCGCATTATTCCGAAGGGATGAGCCCAAAAAGAAAAAAGAAAAATTACTTGAAATGGAAATAGCTTTTATCATGATTCTCAGTAGATTTAAGGAAACCTAGCCTATTCATGTAACTATCATGGATAACCCATACTAAGAGCACAACCCCTATTGGCCATCACATCTTCCTTGAAATTTACTTCTCTGATAGGCATGTTCAATGCGTATACGCGCATAATAGGAGTGATCTTTTCTGGAACTCCGTGTGATGTGATGTACCCCTCTTTCCAAAAGAAAAAAAATATTCCCTCTATCCCACTATTGATTGACCTAGTTTATCGAACAAATCAGTTTTAAAGTAGGTCAATTAATAGTGGGACGGAGGGAGTAGCATTTCTTCACATACACAATTGTATAAACTACGTGATCAAATGAAAAGAAACCTGTCATAGTACGTGGTAAACCCGGGAGCAATAGCCATTCCATTTGAACGATTTTTTTCTGATAGATCAAAGAGAAAATTCACTGGAAAAAAAAAGGTATTTAAGAGAGGTATCTCAACCCGACGAATACAATCGGAAACAAAAAACAAAAGGGATCCAAAGGAGAATTCGAAAACCCAAGACAATAAAACAAGTTACGAAGACAGGAATAAGGAGTCTCATAATGCTTTTTTTTCCCCGAAGGTTAAGGTTATATTAAGAAAAAATAAAAAAACCTTTACACAAAGCAAAGGGAGTTACACAATCATAAGAGTCTCCCAATTACTCCAAATTAGACTAGGAGAAACAAACTTAAATGTATCGGAATCACAAGACCATACAACTACAAGTTGTTTGATAAGATCAATAATCTCATTTACCTCCTTATTTCTAGCTCCAAAAACTCTCTCGTTCCTTTCCTTCCACAGTCTCCAACAAACTGCATAGTGGATAATCTCCCAAACCGATTTACCTCTACCTCTCAAAACATTTGTAGTCCAAGATTCAAACAAATCTAGTAGAGACCTTGGCATTGACCAAGAAATACAGAAAGCTTTAATGAAATAGTTCCATATCTCAAACGAGTAAGGAAAATGCAAGAACATGTGATCCGTTGTTTCCCTTTCGGAATTGCAGAAAACACACAAATCACTTTCTATCTCCACTCCTCTATGCCTTAACATGTCCCTAGTTGGAAGAGAATTATGAAAAGAAGCCCAAATAATAAAACTGACCTTGTGTGGAATATTGTCCTTCCATAAATGCTTCGCGAAATTGCACGGCTCAAACTAACCAGCAAGAGTCTCATAGCATTTTGCCACACTAAAATTCTCCATCATTGACAACTCGTCACCTCTTCCCATCAGATTTAGGATGCGAACATCACGCCTAAGAAGATCCCATTCAAGCTGTTCATTAGCATTCAAAGCACGCTTGAAAACACAATGCTATCCATTACCTCTAATCATCCCTGCTACAGTTGCATCTTTATCTTTCACTACCTTAAACACCTCGGAAAAATGTCTTTCCAGCAACCTCCATCAATCCATTTATCATTCCAAAACCTGATTCTGTTACCGTCATTTACTGTAAACTGAGCCATGTTTTGAACCGTCAGAACCAAATCATCACGTTCTTCCATAAATTTATGCATTTGGGAGTAGAATCAACATCCGGCATTAACAAATCTCTCTTTTGATTAAACTTCTCTTATACTATCTTCTTCCAAAGGGTATTTTTTCTTTTCGAGTACCTCCGTATCCACTTAACCAACAACGCCCGATTGATTGTCCTTAAGTTTCTCACGCCTAAACCCTCATTATCCTTAGGCATACAAATCTTTGTCCAACCAACCCAAACTAACTTCCTTCGTCCTTCAACTGCTCCCCATAAGAAGTTACGCATAATATTCACCATTCTTTTCTCCACACTAACCGGTAAGTGGAAGAGGGACAAGTAATAAATTGGTAAACTAGCAAGACAACTCTTAATAAGAACGAGTCTACCTGCTCTGTTTAGCTTCCGCTTCTTCCAAGTTGCCAACTTTTGCTCCATTCTTTCCAAAACATGTTCCCAAACTGAGGTACTACGCCAATGTGCCCCTATAGGCGTACCGAGATAAGTAAAAGGAAGCTTCTCCGACTTGCAACCAAGCTCTCTGGTTAGGACATCAATAACACTATCTGCACCCACACTAATCATAGTAGACTTCTCCAAGTTTAACTTCGAGCCTGTAATCGTTTCGAAAACCGCCAAAATTATTAAAAGTCTCCTAACTTCTTCCACATTCGCATCAATGAAAATCAGCGTATCATCTGCAAATTAAAGGTGGGAAATAATTGTTCCATGTTCCACTACTTGAAAACCCAAAATTTTTCCTCTTGCCACTGCATCATTAATCAGCTTAGAAAGAATCTCCACCACCAATAAGAACAAATAAGGAGACAGCAAATCTCCTTGTCGTACCCCTTACTCGGTTTGAATTTCTCTGTGGAACTGCCATTCACAAGGACCAACAAGTTCGAAGAAGTTACACACCCTCTAATCCAAGAAATCCATTTATCGCCAAAATTATGTTTTTTTAAGATCGTAAATAAAGATTGCCAATTAACATTGTCAAATGCTTTCTCCATATCAAACTTACATAGGATCCCAGGCTTCATAGCTTTCAACCTACTGTCTACAAATTCATTAGCAATGAAAACTCCATCAAGAATTTGTTTTCCATGAATGAATGCTCCTTGGAAATCAGAAATAATATCGGGGATCACTTTCTTCAATCTGACTGCAAGCAATTTAGACATAATTTTGTACACACTGCCAATGAGACTTAGCAGTCGAAAGTATTTAGGAGTACAAGAATCCTCTTTTTTTTGGAATTAAGGTGATGAAAGAGAAATTAAACCTCCAGTCAATAGAACCATATCTGTAGAAGTCCTTGATAAGATTCATAAGATCATCTTTCAAAACACCCCAACAACTCTTGGAAAATTCAGCCATAAAACCATATGGACTAGGCGTCTTATTACTCCACATATGCTTAACAACTTCCCAAACTTCCTCCTCCGAAAACTCCCTCTCAGGCCAAAGTTTGTCCTCCTCTTTTATCTTAGGGAAATAGAGATTTTCCATACCCGAATTCAACTCATTTTGTTGGGAAAACAAATTGATATAAAAATTTCGAATTTCTTCCTTTATAATACCTAGATCAAAGCAATCAACCCTTCCTACCTGAAGCTTGGCTATTGTGTTTCGCTTCCTCTTTGCGCTAGCAATGCTATGAAAATATTTTGTGTTTGAGTCACCCCATCTAAAATCATTTTGCTTCGCCCGCAACTGCCATTTTCGCGCCTCAATAGCTTCTATATTCAAACCGTAACTTGCATTGAGTTATCTCTTCAAACTGATTTTGATGTAACGCCCCATCTTCCTCTTGAATATTCAGCTCGTGAATTCTCCCTATAAGAGTCTTTTTATCTCTAGCAATAGAACCAAATTCCCGAATTCTCCACGGTTTGATCATGTGCTTTAAATTTTGAAGTTTGAGAAAGAAAGTTACGCTTGCACTACCATAGAAAGAAATAGAATCCCACCACTGCTGCACATTCCTCACGAAATCCTTGTGCTCCACCCACAACCTATCTAACTTGAAATAAGGTTTGGATGGCATTGAGGGTTCTATAAGCACTAAAATAGGATTGTGATCTGAAATAGTACGAAGAGTCTCATAATGCTATTACCATATTCACCGTTAAACCTAACGTACTTATGTTTGATTCGACCCAAAAGAACGCTTGTAGTTTAACAGGTGTTGATGGTGGTTTTAGGTTCAGGGTCAAAATTGTGAAACCCTGTTTTTAATGCGCTGTCATCCTGCAAAGGAATAGAAGCCATTTGAAAGTGATGAGTGCAAAAACCTCTTCGCTCACGGATGTATTGAGCAATTCAATATATTTGGACATATATATATATATATATATATATATATAAATTCACTCAGAATGGTGCATACAGCAACGATCCCAAATATTCTGTGAATTTTATTTTCCACCGGCATTATTTACTAATGCATTGACTTGCCTGGTATTTTCCTATGCTATGTTCCCATCCGAACTCTCAATATTGGCATGACATGACGATTAATGTTCACTCCCAGCGGAGTAGCATGAATCTCCCGAAGTGTCAGTATTGAGACCTGTATGAAAAACACTCACGTAGGCTACACCACTCTCTGACAAAGAGATCAGCGTGTCGACATACTTTTAATTAAAAGTTAGCTCGATCGACGCTTTTAAATTCCTTAAGGAAAATCTAGACTGTCCATGTCAGTCTTAAAAAACGATCACGGCCACACGATTTGGCCACACAATTCAACAAGCCTAGCCTACTCCTAGCGGAACTAGGCGATCATTATGATGACCACCGGCGGGCCCACTAACGTCCCAACCGGTCGGAATCCATGTAGTTCACCTGCAACACCCTCAAACGTTAGACAGAACATGGGTGATCCCGCTATTAAAAAGAGCTCAAACGAGCCAAAACCGACCATAACGGTCTCAAATTCATCACATCCGTCCAACTTAGCTAGCCTAGTTGAACGGTCTAGATCTTCCCTCGAATGATCAAAAGGGTACTGGCGTGTTCACCGGCGACCCAACTACATTCTTGGTCAATCGACTTGCCCACGGCAAACCAGAAATGCGGTTAATCGCTCGCCCAAAGAAGGGTGATCGGGAGATTTTTAAAAAACCCTAAATTGGATAAATGGCGTTATGCAACTGCCGCAAATCAATCGTGTCCGTCCATCTTCGCCAGCTTGGTCAAACATCTTAGATCGGATTCTAGATGGACAACAACGTGGCACTATGATCACCGGCCACCCTCTTCCATGAGGAGCAATCGGTCAAGCCACAGCTTGCTCATGTGGCCTCCGAACGATCACCCAAAAGAGGCTAGTCGCATTGTTTGCATAATCCAATGGCAACCATCAACTGCCGCAAATCATCTCAGCCACTCAACTTGTCTAGCAAATTTAACCGGCCACGATCTAATCTGGATTGACCGATAGGATGTTAGAATGGCCACCAACTGCCACTCTCTCATAGGGACCGACCGTCCAACCCATGGGATACGCGCGTGGCTCCTACCGACTCCTTGAAAATGGTTGGTCATGCTCCTTTTAAGACATTAAGATATGTGACTAACTCAGACGATCTTTGAAACAACAATGCTTTATACGCATCGATTATAAACAATGCTTTATACGGATCAATTATAAACGATGCTTCATAAATATTGATTCCGCGAATTTTTTTATTATTTGACCTAAGAAACACTATGTGCTGCTTTTAGCGACAAGTCTCACGACTTGACCCATTTACTCGAGACATCAAACATGTCACAAACTAGGGGACGCTCACTGGGGTATTGGTCTGGCGGTTTACAGCGTGCGGCGTGCAACGCGCCCATTACGAGAAAGTGTCAGGAAAGGACGGACGGTTAACAGCAATGAGAGTAGTGGGTGAAAGGGTGACCAGTCTTCTCTCATAATGGAAACGTGATGATCACCACCTTTTGTAAAACCCCACTTCTATACTACTTAACTGCCTCCACTTCCTATGAGATTAGGGGTGCGCTCAATGACTTGTATAAATAGGTTTTTCAACCTATTTTCAAACACAAGTGTTATCAACACAGGTATCCAGAAAACGCCGTGAACTGATAGCTTACATTCTGCAAGCCAGTTCCATATTCTGATACAAATCATAAAACAGCCACACCTTCATAATTCAACATTCTGATCTCAACACCTTCTTCGCTTCCCTCCCTAAGATCAACCCTTCTCCTTCACTTTGTGACCAAATTGAATCTGGAACGGTCATTTCTTGGTTTAGGCTAGAGTCTTACAGATTGATCTCTCGAACTTAAAAGTACTCCCGTGCATTACATTTGTTTAGGGTTTGAATTCGTTTCTCATCAACACACCCAAATTTACCAAAAACAGCAGAATAAGTTTTTACCCCAAAACAACAGGCTTACCAGAAAAAAGAAGAAGAAATGTTCACTCTTGTATTTCGCTCTCTCCATATGCATTATCATATTGCAACCGGGATATTATTGCATATTCTACCAAATCTTTCGTCTCCCCAGTCAAACTTCCAAGATTTCACATTTGTGGTGATATTTGTCTTATAAGTCCACAGAGAAAGGCATCCTTTGACAAAGTAATCCCAAATTTTCTGGGTTCTCCAACATCATTGAACAAATGTGAGCTAGAATTATTAGACACTATTGTGTATATGTGTGAAATGTTTGTGTGACAAGTCAGTAGAAGACAACATAACTTGACTTGTCATAATTGTTTTGTGTCTTAATTATTACCTATTTAGGCTTTGTAAGAATATCTTTGTAATCATCTCTTTTACCAATAATATTACAAGTTTTCTCACGGTATATTTGTTCTGCATTTTAAGTCTCCTTTTGAGGTGATGTTTGGTTCCACTCTTGATTACTCTTTTTTAAAAGTATTTGGCACTGTCTTCTATCCTCATCTTGCTCATTCAAGAGCAGATAAATTTTCACCCAAATCTGTAAAATGTGTTTTTCTTGGTTACAACACATTACATAAAGGCTATAAATGTTATAATCCAATTACAAAGAAGTCTTATATTTCAAGACATGTAATATTTGATGAATCCCAAAATCTATTTTTCACAATCTGCATCTGATTCAAATCCAGATGTTCTACTACCTACAATTGTACCATCTTCTAAGTCTTGTGTTTCTTCTAGTACAATGATTACAAGAGATCAAAAAGGTATTTCAAAATCTAAACAGTTTCCTGATTATGTGTCTCATTTATTAGTCAAGCATTCTATTTCTCCATCCTATACATCTTTGTTAACCACTGTAGTTGAGCCAAAAACTTTTAAGAATGCCATTAAAGATCCTAAGTGGCAAGTGTCTATGAAGGATGAGTATACAACTTTTAGGAATAATGGTACATGGGATTATGTGGCACCTGAGCCACATATGAATATTTTATGATCAAAATGGGTCTATAAAATCAAAAAGAAGGCGGATGGTATTATAGATAGATTTAAATCTAGATTGGTTGCAAAAGTTTATGATCAACATGATGGTATAGATTTTATTGAAACATTTAGTCTTGTGGTTAAGTGTACTATTGTTAGAGTTATATTTATGTACAGGACCAAGAGAATAGCTCAGTGGTATCCCATCAACTCCAGTAAGGAGGAAGTATGGGGTTCAATCCCCGCCGCCGTAAAGGTTTGTAATAGGTATAATGGGTTTAGCGGTGTTGGGTCTGGCAGTGGGGCCATCCCAACTGGCTAGGTTCGGGCAGAGGCCTGGGTCCGGCTTTCGCGTATCAAAAAAAAAAAGTTGTATTGTGTATGGAACTTACATACAAATGGCAGGTCAGACAGTTAGATGCAAGTAATGCATTTTACGTGGATTTTTAGAGTTGTAGGAGCACTGTAATATTTGACTGTTACAAGGCCTGACATTTATTTTGGGGTTAATTATGTTTCTCAATTTATGCATTCCCCTACAAACTTGCATTTACAACTTGTAAAGAGGATTTTAAGAAATGTAAAAGGAACTATTGGTATGGGTATTACACTGACAAAGGGAAGTTTGTCAAGTTTAAGAGCATGTACATATTCTAATTGGGCTGGCTGTCCAGATACTATGAGATCTAATTGAAAAAGCGGGGTCTAACAACCACACCCAATATTTCGTTAGGCAATCTGTATGGACTAACTCCAATATAATTCCAAGAGAATTAACTAGACAGTCAAACTCAATCAAGGAAAATACATCCAAGAGTTATATCTCTTTTTCTCAATATAATCAGCAAATCAAATAGATGGGAATCCGCGAGCCTGATTATTATGAGAAATAACTTGAACGGTACCAAAGACCAATGTTCAAGTGTCAATCAATTTCAATCAACAACCAAAGGTTGAATTTACCAATTGATTGAACTACGCACATTTCAATTATATAAACAAATATAATGCGGAAAAGAAATAACACAGACACCATAAGTTTTGTTAACGAGGAAACAACATATGAAGAAAAACCCCGGGACTTAGTCCAGATTTGAACACCACACTGTATTAATCCGCTACAGACTCTAGCCTACTACAAGTTAACTTTGGACTGGAATGTAGTTGAGCCTTAACCAATCTCACACTGATTAAGGTACAGTCGCGTTCCTTACGTCTTTGAATCCCAGCAGGATACTACGCACTTGATTCCCTTAGCTGATCTCACCCACAACTAAGAATTACTACGACCCAAAGTCGAAGACTTTATAAACAAATCTGTCTCCCACAGAAAAGTATATTCTGATAGATAAATCTGTCTCCCACAGAAATACCTAAGAAGTTTTTGTTCCGTCTTTTGATAAATCAAGGTAAACAGGAACCAATTGATAATCCGGTCTTATATTCCCGAAGAACATCCTAGAAATATCAATCACCTCACAATAACTTAACTATATGGTAGTAGAACAAGTTATTGTGGAATCACAAAGAATGAGAAGAAGAGCTTTGTGATAACTTTTTATATCTTACCTATCGGAGATAAATCTCGAGAAAATCTTAGAGAATATAATACTCAATACGATAGAACAAGTAAGATCAGAATACGCAACTACAGAGAAAATAGTTGGGTCTGGCTTCAGAATCCCAATGAAGTCTTTAAGTCGTTAACCTATAATGGTTTTAGGAAAAACCTAGTTTACAGGAAAATCGACTCTAGTTGCAACTAGTATCACACAGAAGGTGTGGGGATTAGGTTTCCCAGTTGCTAGAGTTCTCCCTTATATAGTCTGCAAATCAGGGTTTGATAACTTTGTGACAAAGCAATCAATATTCACCGTTAGATGAAAAACCTGATTTAAGATTCAAACTAAGTTTCCACCGTTAGATGGTCTTAGCTTGTTATACACAAATGAAATATGCCTTCATTTAGATATGGGTAACCGTACCTAAACGTGTATATTGAGTTGGCTCAATAACAGTTAACCGAAGTTAGCCATATGAACACTTTTGTGTTAACCATGTTCATGTTAACACTTCTAGATCAAATGATACTCAAATGAATCTAATTGTGTTACTCATAGAGGGTTTCAATTGTTTATATTTTCATAGAAGTATACAAGACACAATTGAAGCAAAATCGGATTGATTCAAAAGAATCAATTCATGAACATTTAGCCACGTTTTGCAAAGATTGCATTCCTTAATATATAAATGTATTTGTTCATGAGTATGAAATCATACTTAACCTATTTTAGAACTTAACCACATAAGTTTGCAAACGGGTACGCAAACTTAATATCCAGACATTGGTCACGTCCGACAGTTCGTAAACGGGTATTCATACTGTCGTTCTGGACCGAACTCAGGTGAATAAGTTTGCAAATAGGTACACAAACTTAGTTACCGGACTTTTAAAGTTAAAACCGTTCACATACGGGTATGCATACTTGGTTCCCGGTCCTGAATCATTCTTACAACAGTTTGCATACGGGTATGCATACTATGCTATATCCAGATAATGATTAATTGTTCTAAACTCCCATTTCAATCATTGAAACATTCTTAGAAAACGATAATAGCTGTCTCACACAAACTATTCGCTTATAAGCAATTTTCAAGCGATCGAATGATCAATACGAAACATTCTGAGTCTACATCAAAAGACCGTCTCACACAAATCATGTAAGATGTTACCAAGTGATTTTCACATGATCATCTTTTGACTTTCGTCAAGAATAATGATGAACGTAGTTAATGTAAAAAGCTTTCCAACATATATTTCGAGAAAAATATAAGCGAGTTAAACTCAGCTCTAAATATCAAATGTGTATAATATAAAGTCTATATAGCTATACGACTTAGTCTCAATAAGAGATAGAATAGAATAGACTTCTGAGTGATAGATGAGTTCAAGTCTCCACATACCTTTTGTTGATGAAGTTCCTCCAAGCTCCCCTTTGTGGATCTTCGTCTTCAATCGATGAACGCCGTGAAGTCTAAAGCTAAACTACACATTCTATCCTAATCCGAGACATTTCTATAAGTAAACTAGAAATCAAGACTTATAGTTTTGACAACTAAAGTTGACAAACAAGCTTGAGATAGCAACGCTTGAGAGTTTGACCGAGCAGTGCTCTAACACTAATTCTGGATATGCAGTTTTTCTTGGAAATAATCTTGTTTCCTGGTCTTCTAAAAAGCAACCAACTGTGTCACATTCTTCTGCAGAGGCTAAATATAAGTGTTTATCTGTTGCTTCCACTGAGTTGAAATGGATTTTTTATATTCTGAATGACATACATATTACTTTGGATGGACCTACTTTACTTCTATGTGATAATAATAGTGCATTATCCTTGGCAACTAAGCCAGTTTTTCATGCTAGGACAAAACATATAGAGATACGGTATCATACTGTTAGAGAGTTGGTTGATGAAGGATTTTTACAGCTCCAACATATTGCTCTCAAGACCAACTGGAAGATTTATTCACTAAGGGACTGTCCTATCCAACTTTTTCAAGATTACCGCATCAACTACTGGCAATACTTCTACTACTGCAACATCAACTACTTCAGCATCTACTTCTTTTCATCTTACTCCAGTAGATGATTAGTTCTTTTTGTTGTTTAATTTTTCTTTTTGGTTTGTTTTTATTCACAAACTTCTACTTTGTTTTTCTGTCAAAGTTTTAATTTGATACTTTGTCTACCAGTATCACATTGAAGGGGATGTATTAGACACTATTGTATGTGTTTGAAATGTTTGTGTGACAAGTCAGTAGAAGTCAACATGACTTGACTTGTCATAATTGTTTTGTGTCTTAATCATTACCTATTTAAGGCTTTGTAAGAATATCTTTGTAATCATCTCTTTTATCAATGATATTACAAGTTCTCTCAAGATTCATCATTTTCGTTACAAAAACAACATAAAGTAGAAACATCTACACCCCTTCTCAATAGCTTATCTTTCGACGTTATCCTATCACGGCTGCAAACATCCTCGACTGGAAAATTTGGCGCATCTTGATATGCATTCCTAATACCACCCTTGACCATATCTTTACCATGATCATTTCTGATCCAAATTCAGCTACCAACATGCCTTTTTGAACAGAGATGGAAGAATTGAATATGTTAGCATACATGATAAATCATTTATTTTGAAGGTTTGTCGCCGTATTAGAATAACACTCCATTTAAGAAACTAGGCTAAAAAAAATTCCTCAAAATGTTTTTTGCCTTATACAGAAGCTCCTTCTAGGTTCAATCCAACTGGATGGCAATGAGGCGGATATGCCAAACCCAGTCACCACCCTGTTCCTAAAGAATTAACCATACATACCTCGTTATCCATATGAATTAGGGCGATACGGATATAGAGAATACCTATATATGTTGAAGCATTGCTCGGTTGAACCCACCAAACATTGGTATGCTGTCAAGGTTGGTTGTCATATTTTAGTATAAAAACTCAATTAAAGTCGCTTGATTGAACATACTAGAGTCGACTTCATTTAGGTTAGACTAGAAAGTCTAGGAATGTTGAGACATACAAGTATTACCTTAAAGACCCGAAGGTCGTGAAGACATATCGACTATAATGAAGACATCATCCTTCCACTTGAGGTATAGTGATACTGACTTGACTTTTTTTCATTCTTATCATTTCTTTCAAGTCATTTAAGATTGAAAACATAACATGCAAAGTTATATTTAATTCTCTAGTATTAGACTTGGTCATTTTATTATGATCAAAGTGTCAAGGATGAATATTTGATTACGAAGTATAATGTTTATCTTTTTAACTTCGTAAATGTGACATCGGACTAATCTATGTAACTCGTTACTTGATTGTGTATTGGATATAGGTATGATTTCATCCTACGAAACTATGTTTGATTACATATGTTTAGAGGAAGTACATATACGAAACTTGTTTCGTAATCGAAAGGAAATCAATAGGCGTTTTGGTCCGTCTTTCATTAAAGATCTATTGGATGACCAATTCAAACCTAGGTAAGAACTTTGGTAAAACTGATCTTGACATATAGAGTTATGGTAGAACCGATCTTTACCTAGTTTGGGATATGCGGTAGAACCGATCTTAACTTATGTTGAGAGTCTTCGTAGAAACTATCCTTACCTATAATGGGATACATGGTAGAACCGATCTTAACTATTGTTGAGAGTCTTGGTAGAACCGATCCTTACCTATATTTGGAATCATGGTAGAAACGATCCTAGCTTTTGCTGGGAGTCATGGTAGAACTGATCCCTACCTATATTTGGAGACTTGGTAGAACCAATCTTAACCCATGTTAGGAGTCATGGTAGAACCGATCCTAAGAGAAAAACTGATTCTCTATAATACTTTATGGTTTTGTGTGAGTTTGGAATTAGGGTTTGCAAAATAGGAAAGTTCTAGATGTCGTTATAATTTGGACATGAATATAATTTTTATTTTTTATTGTCCATAGATATTCCTTGATACTCAAGGTGATCCAAATCCGAAATATTGAGAATCTTTGAATAAAGATTTTCGATTATATGCTTTGATTTTTCAGCAAATCAAAACATATCTCTTGGAAAGTTATATTAGTTAAGTGCTAAACTAATATTAGATATTTTCTAATGAGAGATTTCGGAATTACAGGTTGGATATTAGTTGAAATATGAAAATCGAAATTAGGTACTTATTAAATATCTTGAGAATATTTTCGGTTTTGGAATATCCTTGTTGTCCAAACAACCTTGGTCTACAAATAGTTGAGTTTACATTCTTGAAAACTATCCTAAGAGTCAGGCCAACTTCATTCATGTTGTTTCAGGTGGAGTCGTCTATCTGGAGAGGAAAGTACCCTAATTAGGTGAAATCTCTTACGAGTACCGTTGGTGGGAAACTAGATCACTGCGTTGTTATTTTAGTTTTCGATTATTGATTTGATTGGCTAACATTTGTTGAAACTTTGATTTCAGCTAGTTTGATTATTCTTGAGAGCCTTCTCTTCTGACATAAGGGTAATTCAAACTAGATCAAAGTATTGACGAGATATTTATAAATTTTTTTAGATCTAAAGAAAACTTGTGATCATCCATTGTTAACAGACTCCGTTCTGTGTGTGATCGATCATAAGTGGATTCAAGTTTGTGATGTGCAGGTATATAAGAAGGCAATTGAAGATTTGAAGACAAGAAGATTCTTCTTATTGGTTTTTCATATCTCGTGATTTGTGTACACATCTTGATCGGAAGGGATCTGACTTAGATCCGATTTATCTTTGATAAATTTAATCATATAGTCGTTTAAATCGGCAACTATCATTTGGTAGTATTCTTCAATATCTGAATCTGATAGTTGTGAATCCGAATCTAAGTTACCGATTTGGATTGATCTTATCCCACAAAGGAGTTTACAAGTTTAAACGGAAGAGCCTTTTTCAAACTCAACGAATCTTTTTATCAAAAGATTATTGGAGTAGTTACCAAACAACTTTGTTCCTTTACTGTTTGGAAGACAATCAAAAAGAGTTGAGTGCTTAATACTTTACATCGGTAGAGCAACTCAAGATAGTGATTTTATGTCTTGGGATTCATGTGCGTGACCAAGCAGTTGTAGACACAGGGATACTAAGGGAACTAAGTAACTAGGGGTAGATTATTTGGTCTTAAATACACGAAGTTGGCTTTGTTCTTTGTTTAGTGGCTTAATTCTGAGTGTATTCAAAACTTGACTAGGTTCCGGGGTTTTTCTGCATTTGCGGTTTCCTCGTTAACAAAATATTACTATGTCATTTACTTTACTTCCACATTATAATTGTTTTATTATAATAAAGTAAATAACACTTGTACGTTGAATCCTAATCACTTGATATTGATCCTATAGTGAATCGGTTTTGGACCGTAACTATTATCAAATGAATACCTTGTTGTTGTATTCTCTCGACTTTGTCTATAGACGATCACACTTGGTATCAGAATTATAGGTTGAAACGAAAAAAAAGTGGTGTATTTGGGTACCCTCATAATTTTAATTGGTATCAGAGCAAGCAAACACGAAAATATCTAACAATTTGTGTTTGGTGCGATCCAACCTATAAGACATGAGTCAAAGTAAGAAAGGTAAAAAAAAAAAAAAAAAAAAAAGCCTAAGCATGACTCCGTCAGCGTACATCAAAAATTTTAAAAAATTCTCTCAAAAAGAGCCTCTGGTAATCGGACACATAATCCTTCTTTGTCAAGATCAAGTACAAAGTGTTTCTCTGGTAAACTCTTGATTAAGCATCGTACTCATGACAAGAAAAGGATGCATCCAAAACATAAGGTACAATTGCCTTATTCAAAATCTGTTTTGGGTTCGATTCCAGTTATAACTCATATAATAGATATATGAGTTATAACTGGATCAAGAGTATACAACTTTTGCGTGATTTTTCTTCTGTGCTTCTCATTTCCTTCTAGCGCAGCACTTTCTTCACGCCTTTTGCCACCAATTTTCTGCTCTTTTTTGCTCCTTTAAGCATCCAGGTTTTATTTCCTATCTAAAAAAACAAAATAATTAATAAAAGTAACTATACTTGGAAACAATAAATTTACATAATCTGGGATGAGATTGATATTAAAGCACAAAATATGAGATAAATGTCAACAAAAAGATATAAAAATATGCAATATTTGGCATTCATCACTTCCCTGTTGAAGGATTTTCTTGTTTATTTCCTCTTCTCATCTTGCTTGCAGCGGGGTTTTTATCTTCATTCTTGCTTTGTTCAGGTACATACTTCATCTCATTCTCCTCAACTTTTTATTTTTATTTTATATTTATCTAGATTTTCATCATGTTTGTTCTCCTTGTTAGTAGGTATAGGAGGAGTCTTTGAAGCTCTTTTTTTTAGTACTACTTGTTCTTCCCTATCCAATTTCAATTTGAATATGGGCCTATTATTCTCCTAAGATTTCAGGTTATTTGCACTGTAGTCTGATCCGCTGATGAAATATTCTCCAAGTGGCTTCCCCGCGATCTTCTACCTCTTGTAATAATTTTGTGTCTCTCTACAACTTGCTTTGGGGTTTATTGGGTGTTATACATTGAATAAGAACCAAGGTCATGTTGGTTTAAATATGGGAAACAGTCTCAATTTGTTTTGCTATCTCACGAAATTGCTCTTTTTCAAATTTAGACATCCCAATGGAGAACGAAGGACGACTAGAGTTTATATGTTGGAGCTTATCTGTTATAGCTACAACAACTTCCATTTTATTCAATTCTTCATTTTTATGAAGTTTAGCATCTTTTTTTTTTCTGGCAATGTACAGATTTGCATATTTGCATACTCTTCAAGTACTTGGTTGCTTTTTGTTAATTGGAAAAGGAAATAATAAACAACTATACAACTATACAATCAGGTGTTTCTATTTATATATAATGAACTTCCAATAGCTAGTGTTAATTATATATGATGAAAATCAAACTGCCAGAGTTCATTGTACAGAATGAATTGACAACAGTCAGAATGAACTCCAACTATAAGTTAGAGTTCATTTAGAATGAACTGACAATAGGCAGAGTTTAATGTACAGAATAAACTCCGCCTATAAGTTGGATAACTTAAAAAAATTACTAGAAGAAAAAGGATATTACCTAGATCCATACTTTGGGGTTCATTTTTAGAAATAACTCCATCTGAACTGTTGGCTGACGGAAACAATCTGGCTTATTCTTCACGCATCAATTTTTGGGGCTTACTCTCAGGATCATTAACACCTATTTTTTCATAAATATCCTGAACTGTTAACCTTGGGAAATTGATCTCACTCCCCCTAGCTCCTTCATCAGAATTCGATTAACATTTTGTTTATCGTTACTAGGTACAGTAACATCTTCTTCAATTTCCAATCTATCATTTTCACCTTGATTTTCAGCATTCACTTTATAGTTAATTTCATCACCCAACAATGCATTTTTGTACTCAGTGCTGAAAGCAAGTTGTAAGAATTCTGTCGCCAATTTTTTTATGTATTGAATCACATTACGTTGTTATTTTCCCTTTGCAGAATGTTATAAACTTCAGATTTATTTGATGCTAAGTATTCAACAAGTTTCTCAATCTTTTTGGTAAAAAACGACTTCGAAATTGCCATTTTTGTAAGTAAAGATTCTCGCTCTTGTTGTCTAATATCAAGATTTGTTATCTGCTCGTCATGGTCTGGTTTAATTTCTTCAATCTATGCAGCATGTTTCACTTTCAGTGCTTCCAACTCTTCAACATGTTTAACTTTCAGAGTTTCTATCTGAACAACCATATTATTGTATTCTTTTGCAAGCAACTCAACTTTCGTCTTCTTCCTTACTTGGTTCATTATTCTTTGCTCAATTACAATGTATTTCTCCATGAAATTTTATGACAGCTGCATAAATATACAAAAATGAAATCTCGGGGTAACATTTTTGGGGTTCATCAAACATAATGAACTACTATAAGAAAACAACTAGCAATTTTAGAGTTCATCAAAAATAATGAACTCCATCTATATGGGAATGATCGACACATGATAGTTCCCTAAACAGGATGAACTCCTCTAAGAAAACAACTTGAAAGTTTACAATTCATCAAAGAGGATGAACTCCGTCTACATGGAAATGACCAACACATGAAATTCTATAGGAAAACAACTACGAAGTTCATGATTCATCTAAAAGAATGAACTCTATCTTCTATAAACATGACTAGCACATGATTCATTACACAAGATGAAAACCATTTTTTACATAAGAAAATGCTATAGTAGTTTGTTACTTCTCCAAATTGAGAAATATTCATTTGAAGTGTTTGCAGATGTTGTTGATTCTCTACCTTGCAAAGATGGGCATGTAGAGGTTGTCATCTTCTGTTTCTTGCACTTTCCACTTGGGTTTTTATGCCTTTAAATGCTTAGCAAAACAAATCTGTAAAAAAATAAGTACACTAGTTAGTTATCAGAAAAAAACATATAAGCAAAATATACAATTCATCATATACAATAAAATTTCATCTCACTAATAACAATACACGTAACATCCTTCAGTGGACCGTTTTCCAACACTTTCCATGATATGCTTATGAATCATGTGCGGCTAAGAGATTCTACCTACGGACTTTAGGCACCCTATATATTTGTGCTGGATGGAACCTCCATCACCAGTACGAAGAAAACAATCGAAAACAAGAAAAATTCCATCGTTGTAACAAGATCTTCATTATTGAAAAACCGGGAGTATAACAACCACACCAAATAATTCGCTTAGCAATTTGTATGGACAAACTCCAATATACTTTCAGACTCAATCTTAAGAAAAGTATATCAAAGAGTTATATTTCAATTTCTCAATTAAATCTGCAATCAAACAAATATGAATTTGTGAGCCAGATTGAATATTGAGAAATAACTTGAACGATCTAAAGACCAATGTTCAAGTGTCAATCAATTTATATCAACAACCAAAGGTTAGATTATCTAATTGATTGAACTTACGCACAACCTGTGATATTTCAATTATATAAACAAATATAATGCGGAAAAGAAATAACACAGACACCAGAAATTTTGTTAACGAGGAAACCGCAAATGCAGAAAACCCCCGGGACTTAGTCCAGATTTGAACACCACACTGTATTAAGCCGCTACAGACACTAGCCTACTCCAAGTTAACTTCGTACTGGAATGTAGTTGAGCCTTAATCAATCTCACACTGATCAAGGTACAGTTGCGTTCCTTACGCCTCTGAATCCCAGCAGGACTCTGCGCACTTGATTCCCTTAGCTGATCTAACCCATAACTAAGAGTTGCTACGGCCCAAAGTTGAAGACTTTAATAAAAAAATCTGTCTCACACAGAAAAGTCTATTGAATAGATAAATCTGTCTCCCACAGAAATACCTATGAGTTTTTTTACGTCTTTTGATACATAAAGGTGAACAGGAACCAATTGATACACCGGTCTTATATTCCCGAAGAACAGCCTAGTAATATCAATTACCTCACAATAATCTTAATCGTATGGTAGCGAAACAAGATATTGTGAAATCACAAACGATGAGACGAAAATGTTTGTGACTACTTATTATCTTGCCTATCGGAGAATAAATCTCGAGTAAATCTTAGAAAACATAGTACTCAATCATGATAAAATAAAGCAAAGATCATAACATGTAACTACAGATAAAATAGTTGGGTCTGGCTTCACAATCCCAATGAAGTCTTCAAGTCGTTAACCTACAGGGTTTTGGAAAAAACCTAAGGTTAAAGGAGAATCAACTCTAATCGGAACTAGTATCACACAAGAGGCGTGGGGATTAGGTATCCCAGTTGCTAGAGTTCTCCTTTATATAGTTTTCAAATCAGGGTTTGCAATCTAAGTTACCTTGGTAACAAAGCATTCCATATTCACTTGAATCGTTTCATGAACATTATAGCCACGGTTTGCAAAAGATTGCATTCCTTAATATATAAATGTATTAGTTAATGAATAAACCGATTTTAGAACTTAACCTACTTAGGTACGCATACCTTAGCCGGACTGAGTTTGGGTTCGCTAGTATGCATACCGGTACGCATACCACCAACCTCAGTTGAAATTCCGGAACCTTAAACTTACGACAGTTTGCATACCGGTATGACTTACACCAAACCAAGCAGTGCGCATACGGGTATGCATACCATGGTTTTCGGATATGGATAACATATATGCAAGTACGCACACTATGCTATATCCAATCATGGTTAATCTTTCTAAACTCCATTTTCAATCATTGAAACATTCTCGGAAGACGGGAATAGCTGTCTCACACAACTATTAGCTTCAAAGCAATTTTCAAGTGATCTAATGATCAATAAGAAACATTCCGAGTCTACAACAAATGACTGTCTCACACAAATCATGTAAGATGTTACAAGGCGATTTCCACATGATCATCTTTTGACTTGTGTCAAGAGCATAATATGAGCTTGGTTAAAACAAAAGCTTACCAACACATATTTTAAGAAATATGTAAGCGAGTTAAACTCAGATCGAAATATCAAAAGTGTATAAACTGAAAACTATATCGTTATACGACTTTTGTCTCAAGAATGAGATAGAGTAGAAATAGACTTTCTGAGTGATAGATGAGTTCCAGTCTTCACATACCTTTTGTTGATGAAGTTCCACAAGCTCGCCTTAGTAGTTCTTCGTCTTCAATCGAAGAACTCTGTGAAGTCTAAAGCTCAACTACACAATCTATCTTAATCCGAGACTTAACCGTAGATAGACTAGAAATCAAGACTTATAGTTTTGGCAACTAAACTTGACAAACAAGCTTGAGATAGCAACGCTTGCGAGTTCGACCGAGCAATGCTCTAACAATCTCCCTCTTTGTCAATTTTAGTGACAAAACTATCAATACATTTGGATTACAAAAAAAATAAACTTTGTAGCTTCTCATCCAAATGCTTGATCTCCTTGGTTCTTCAACATTACTTGAAATCTTCGTCACTTCTAAGTACTCCATGATTCTAAAGGTGTTCAACTCAGCATCATAGTTGTTGAAGATCTGTAGCTATAACAATACATAAAAACAAGATGTTTTCGTATTGTTATACAATGTCATAGTATTATTACACAGCATCAAAGTTCAATTGTATCACAACTTTGATAATAACACTATGATGATATGTATCACTCCCCCTTAGTTAATACTTCATCTCACATGAAAACCACTCCCCCTTACATAATGATCCGTAAACCATATGTATTTGTAGCGTGAACTACACATTAATTCTCCCCCTTTTTGTCAATAAAAATTGGCAAAGGTACGAAAACTAGTGGGATCCTAATGAAATTTTCATAGAGATACTTCGTGACCAAAAGAGAACATATCAACTTTGTTTATATGCAATGATATAGCCTAAACTAAATGCTTTCATCAAGGAGTTTATAAACATACAAGATAACCCCTATTATATTCCACAGCCGCACTCCCCACAAAAATTTGTCAATTAAGCACAAGTTCAATTAAGAACTCTCCCCCATTAAATGTCATTCCCGAAAGAACAACAAGAGCGACCTTACTTTTACGAGAAAAGAAGGATTTCTTTGGACACTACAAATAACACGAAAACATGAATTTGAAATCCAAAATACTCAATTAAATTTACCACAAGAGAACCCATGATTAATTTAATCAGAAATGCTCAACATAAGAGAACTTACGGAGTCACACAGTATATCACAAAAAATGGATCAGGGAAGGACCAATACTGTGGAATATACAAAAATTCATTCTATCTTTCATCACTATTTGCACAATGACATACAATAGACTTAATCTTTGTATACAAAAGCTCATCCTTTCTTCCGTAAATATTTGCATAATGACATAATCGGCTTAACTTTTGTTGTCAAAAGTTCATTCTATCTTTTATCAATAAAGACATATGATAGACTTAATTTTTGAGCAAAAAATATGGGACAATCACAGTTCACGGACGCAAACACACATATCCCATAACAAGTTGCAATATACAAACCATAAAGATTAATATTTCAAAATCATCTTCCAAATAAACTTTAGAATTTAAATAAATAAATCTAAAAACATTGCAAGATGAAAATCGTTGGCAATAGCTATGTGTACTCACAATAATTGCTATTCCAAACCCTAGTTATCCTTCTTAAAAACACAAGAATAAAATTTTCATAAGAAGTTTCCTAGACATTAAGACCTTTGAAAAATTCTTTATCGTTCCCGAACTCCTTGTCGTCAACAGCCATTGGAACATAAGGTTCATGAAGAAAGGAGTCAATTCCAACAAACCTTCTTGACTGATGTCGTATCAGGGCCTTTTGAATTTCAAGAGTCCTAAAAACAATAGCCTTTATTTGATGCATCTCCTTTCTTGGTTCCTTCAACTCTTTAAGAACACCAGAAAACTTTTGAAGATTTGAAGGTACAGCCCTCGATTTTCTCACATTCCTCCTTTTTCTTTTCAATGAAGAGGGTACCGGAGATAAATATTTTCCCTTCATGATTGATGGTTAACAATCATATTAACCTCTTTTCCATCAGAAGTCATGATGTTTGGAGTCTCCATACAAGTATGAGATCATGAGAGGAATTCACAAATCAAGCTCAACAAGCACCCTTGTGATAAAAAGAGATTTTTAGATAAGGAGAAAGGAATGTAAGGTTACGGAACCTTTATACAGCTAAAAGGATTCACGTACGCACAACTCACAACCCTAAAAAAGAAAGAATTGTCGAATTTAACCCTCTTTTTTTGATCAAACAGGGAAACTCCTTTCAATATCAATTAGATATGAAAAGATGGAAAAATTCAAAGCATGCGAAAAAGAACGAAACAAAAAAATATATATTTTCTTTTTCTAAAGCCTGAAGTGTGCAACTTTCTTGTCTCTTTTGAATCAGGCACTTGAGACAAGATATACTATCAACACAATTAAGTTGTGCTGGGATTAAAAATAATTTGTCCACTATAACCTTCTTGAATGGAATTCTTAGAACCCTATTTCACATACTGTTTAGACCGTATTTTTTTCCTTCTAGTGGTCTAATCTTTTCTTTGGAAATTAACTTCTTTGGAGAAGAGATGAGATTACATACCTCAGACGACTTCTGAACAAGTTTGAGCTTGTTTGCTAATCGATTTGCTCTCCGTTGAAGTTTATTAACATATCTTATTTTATGTTTGTACTTGTAGCACTTAGAGAGTTCATGGCCCGAAAAAGTACAATAAGAACATGTCAATGTGGAGGACGGTTCAGACACTATAGCGGAGCAAGCTGCTAGACAAAATATGGTACCTGAAACATTAGAATAAGATTTTCTAGAAGAAAGAGAAAAATCCATTTTATCCTCCAAAGTGGTTGAAGTTTCTCCCAAAAGAATATCGAGGTTGATATACGTATTGCTAAAATTATCAAAATCAATATTTTCACAGAGGAATGCAACACTTGATTTTTCGTCTTCATTAGAATCATAGTGATCAGACATTTCATCAAGAGTTGCAGCAAGACCTTTGTTTCCAGTGTATTTTCTATGATTTGGACACTCATTTGCAAAATGACAAAAACCTTTACGCTTGAAACACTGTGGCATATCCTCGTCATCAGTATCGTCAGTATCCCTGTTTTTAGGAGGAACACGGTTATGAGGTTTAACTGATGACTTAGGTTTATCTCTGGTGAACCGTTTACTTCCCTTCAAAAGAAGATCTTTAAACTGTCTTGTGATCAAAGAGACTGACTTGTCAAGATCTTCATCTGATGAATCAGTCTCAGAAGGATCATCTTCAGGGATGCCAACACTTTTACTTTTGTCAAGTAATTTAGTGTTCTTTTGTGCTTTGAAAGCAATATACTTTACGGATTTGGATACATGCTCATGATCAAAGATATTTAACTTCCCAACCAGAGTATTTCTGGATAAAGTATTAAGGTTATTTCCTTCAATGATGGCATGTTTCTTAGAGTCGTATTTGGCTGGCAACGATCTGAGAATTTTCATCACAATGTCCTTTTCAGGAATAGTCTTACCCAACGCAAAAGATGCATTAAAAATTTCAGAAACTTTGTGATTAAACTCATCAAATGAATCCTCATCATCCATACGAAGGTTTTCCCATTCAGAACATAGGTTTTGAAGCCTAGCTGCTTTCTCAGAGGAATTTCCTTCGAATACAGTTTCTAAGATATCCCAGGTATCATTAGACTTAGTGCACGTAGTCACATGGTGCTGAAGATCTAGGGTAATGGCATGTATGATAACATTTAAACCATCAGAATTTTGCTTTGCAGCAAGAATCTCGTTAGGTTCATATTTACCAATATCCTTCTCAATAGAGACACCGTCTATTATAACCATTGGAGGATCATAGCCATTAACAACATAAACCCATGTTTGAAAATCATGCGCTTGAAGAAAGGCACACATAACAATTTTCCACCATGAGTAATTTGAGCCATCGAAGACTGGTGGTATGTTTATAGACATAGCACCTCTATTCATAGAGTCAGATCGCTACAAACACAGACTTGTAAGGTCTTGAACGTGTTTGCCTTCTCTGATACCAATTTCAAAACCGGGGGTATAAGAACCACACCCAATAATTCGCTTAGCAATCTGTATGGACAAACTCCAATATACTTTCAGACTTAATCTTAAGAAAAGTACATCAAAGAGTTATATCTCAATTTTTCAATTCAATCCGCAATCAAACAAATATGAATTTGCGAGTCCGATTGAATATTGAGAAATAACTTGAACGGTACCAAAGACCAATGTTCAAGTGTCATTCAATTTATATCAACAACCAAAGATTGGATTATCTAATTGATTGAACTTACGCACAACCTGTGATATTTTAATTATATAAACAAATATAATGTGGAAAAGAAAAAACACAGACACCAGAAATTTTGTTAATGAGGAAACCGCAAATGCAGAAAAACCCCGGGACCTAATCCAGATTTGAACACCACACTATATTAAGCCGCTATAGACACTAGCCTAATCCAAGTTAACTCTGGACTGGAATGTAGTTGAGCCCTAATCAATCTCACACTGATCAAGGTACAGTTACGCTCCTTACGCCTCTGAATCCCAGCAGGACTCTGCGCACTTGATTCCCTTAGCTGATCTCACCCACAACTAAGAGTTGCCATGACCCAAAGTCGAAGACTTTTATAAGAAAATCTCTCTTACACAGAAAAGTCTATTGAATAGATAAATATGTCTCCCACAAAAATACCTATGAGTTTTGTTCCGTCTTTTGATAAATCAAGGTGAACAGGAACCAATTGATACACCGGTCTTATATTCCCGAAGAACATCCTAGTAATATCAATCACCTCACAATAATCTTAATCGTATGGTTCCGAAACAAGATATTGTGGAATCACAATCGATGGGACGAAGATGTTTGTGACTACTTTTTATCTTTCCTATCGGAGAATAAATCTCGAGCAAATCTTAGAGAAGATAGTACTCAATCACGATAGAATAAAGCAAGATCAGAACACGCAACTACAGATAATATAGTTGGGTCTGGCTTCACAATCCCAATGAAGTCTTTAAGTCGTTAACCTACAGGGTTTTGGAGAAAACCTAAGGTCAAAGGAGAATCGACTCTAGTCGCAACTAATATCACACAGTAGGTATGGGGATTAGGTTTCCCAATTGCTAGAGTTCTCCTTTATATAGTCTTCAAATCAGGGTTTGCAATCAATGTTACCTTGGTAACAAAGCATTCAATATTGACCGTTAGATGAAAATCTGATTAGATTCAAGCTAATATCTTTCAATCTTTTGATCGAACTTAGCTTGTTATACACAAATGAAATGTGCTTTCATTTAGATAAAGGTAACCATACCTAAACATGTGCACACGGTTGGTTCAACAATAGTTAACCGAAGTTAGCCATATGAATACTTTCTTATCAACCTTGTTCATCTCAATCACAACTAGTTCAAATGACACAAATGAAACTAGTTATGGAGTTTTTCAATTGTTCATATTCTCATAGAAGTATACAACACACAATTGAAGCAAAATCGATTTTGATTCACTTGAATCAATTCATGAACATTATAGCCACGGTTTGCAAAAGATTGCATTCCTTAATATATAAATGTATTAGTTCATGAATAAACCGATTTTAAAACTTAACCTACTCCGGTACGCATACCTAAGTAGCCAGACTGAATTTGGGTTCGCCAGTATGCATACCGGTACGCATACCACCAACCTCAGTTGAAATTCCGGAACTTGAAACTTACGACAGTACGCATATCGGTATGCATACTTAAGTTCCCAGACTTTCACAAAACCAATCAGTACGCATACGGGTATGCGTACCATGGTTCCCGGAATTTCACAAAACCAAGTAGTACGCATACGGGTATGCATACCATGGTTTTCGGATATGGATAACATATATGCAAGTATGCACACTATGCCATATCCAATCATGGTTAATCGTTCTAAACTCCATTTTCAGTCATTGAAACATTCTCGGAAGACGGGAATAGTTGTCTCACACAACTATTAGCTTCAAAGCAATTTTCAAGTGATCGAATGATCAATAAGAAACATTCCGAGTCTACATCAAATGATTGTCTCACACAAATCATGTAAGATGTTACAAGGCAATTTCCACATGATCATCTTTTGACTTGCTTCAAGAACATAAGATGAACTTGGTTAAAGCAAAAGCTTACTGACACATATTTCGAGAAATATGTAAATGAGTTAAACTCAGCTCGAAATATCAAAAGTGTATAAACTGAAAACTATATCGTTATACGACTTATGTCTCAAGAAGGAGATAGAGTAGAAATAGACTTTCTGAGTGATAGATGAGTTCAAGTCTTCACATACCTTTTGTTGATAAAGTTCCACAAGCTCACCTTAGTAGTTCTTCTTCTTCAATCGATGAACGTCGTGAAGTCTAAAGCTTAATTACACAATCTATCCTAATCCGATACTTAACCGTAGATAGACCAGAAATCAAGACTGATGTCGTTTTATAGTTGTAGTGGTAAAAAGGTTCGTTGCTCGAACTTGTGAAGGATTTTCGAAAATTTAATAGAATTGTTTTGACAATAATAAGAAAATACCGAGACTTTGGATTCCACCATTGACCAATTAATTGATAAACTCTAATCAATATTCATGCAATATTCTTCTTTAAAGTGATTCTAATATTTGCCTCTAATAGATTTTTGAAGTAATAATTGTAAGCACGAAGCATGAAACATCAAAAGTATTAAAACCAAGCATGTCCCATCAAAACACTTCACAACTACTCAATAAAAACCAATTTTTCTTTTAAGTTCTATGCAAATAATCATGTAAAATAATTGCAATAAATAATTAAAATAGAATTATACCACTTTTCATGGAACAATGGCTTCCTCCGTCGCCTCGGCTAAGGGGTTTAGCTCCTCATATTAATCACTTGCTCAAAATACATATTTGGTGTTCAAAAGTTGATTAAAAGAGTGAAAAGTGCTAAGCAGCGGATTCTGTAGTTGCTGAAGGTCTAAAACAGAAGTCCGAGTCGTTGCTGAAGAGCTTCTGTGACTGAAGGAAGATGCGACCGTAACTCGTTGTCACTGAAAATAAGTCTGCCACTGCGACTGATTCTGAGGGTCTAATGTTCTTCGTCTTCTTCTTCACAGCAGCAGCAGGAAAGTTTCTGAACTCGACTCTGTGATTTTTTTCTCGCTTCTCTATAGCTCTAAACTTCTCCAAACTCCCCCAAATTGTTTGTATATCTAAATATGACTTGAATCAACCTATATATAGCCTCCAAACCACAAAATTACTCGAGTTAATCCAAATATTTTCTTTTTTTCTTCACCGCACGTTATGGGATTTTAATCTTCTTTTTACGCGTTAACTTGGTTTCCAAACTCTCTCAAACTCTCTCAGGACTGAATAAGGACTCCATACACTCCTATCTTGCCGTAAACTCTTCACAAATTCTTTTGTAAACCGAAAATAACTCAAATTGTGAATTCTCCCTGTTTTGCTCCAACACGGATTTCTATCCCTGTTTAATCGATTATACAGCCCATACCATACTTGTTTATCCTTAACAGAGTTAACCCAACGAAAATCAGCCATTGAATCGCCTTAAAAATCGTCCAAAAATCAAACAGAAAAATTCTGTTTTCTGTAAAGAAAATTCCCGCCAATTTTTGTTTTGAAATTTTTAGAAATTTGACCTCCCCCTATCCAGTGCCGGTCTGTGCTTAGCAGCTGCTTGGAAATGGGTTACCCCTTATCCAAAATGAGAGTCCGAATAGCAAGTGTCCTCCCAGGAGCCTTTAACAACTTTTCGAGCCAATTTTCCCAAAAATGTTTATTCCCCAAAAATACCTACAAAGGGATAAAATACCAACATTAGTACAAAAATGGGTACTAAAACTATACACAATAGAGATGAAAATAGACACATAAATGCGTCTATCAAAGACTTATAGTTTTGGCAACTAAACTTGACAAATAAGCTTGAGATAGCAGCGCTTGCGAGTTCGACCGAGCAATGCTCTAACAATTATGCGTTTTAGACTTAACCAACTGAATGATCTTTTCTCTCAATTTTCAGTTTCATATGTCATAATCTTTCTTTGTGGGTGGAATAAATTGGTGTATTGTATAAAACTTTCCTAGTATATAGTCTGTTATACTTCTGGAGTATAACAATGTAACTTTTATTCCTCATTCATCTTGGATACACGTAATACCAAACATTAATGGGAACTCTTTAGCTGAAAATCATAGGATGTGTGTTGTGAAAATGCACGGGTACCAAATACACCACCAACTTTATTGTTCGGCAACCTATATAGACAAAACCTAATATAATTGCAAGTAGACCAACTTAATGATCCTTGACAATATGTATATAGAGTTTATATCTCTAACTCTTCTCAATCAGTATGTATATAGACAAGGAGTCCGTGAACCTGATTGTTAAGAAGAGTACTTGAACAATCTCAAAAATCAATATCCAAGATCAATCTAGTCATATCCAAATAATCCAATCGGAATTCTGCCAACTAATAAAACTTGTTATCTATCTTTCAAGATACGAATTCTACAAGAAACGAGTCTCGTAATTGATCACAATTAGATGGACGTATCTACTAAGATTGAATACGTATAACTTGTGTAAACCCAATTATAAAGATAAACAATTTAATGCGGAAAAGAAAAAATACAAGACACCAGAAGTTTAGTTAACGAGGAAATCACAACTGCAGAAAAACCCCGGGACCTCGTCAAGATTTGAACACAAACTGTATTAAGCCGCTACAGACACAAGACTACTATCAGACTTTGGCTGGAATGTAGTTGAGACCGAATCCACCCTCCAATCGATTCAGTTAAAATTGCCCTCCTTACGTCTCTTGAACCTCGCAAGGTTCTGTGCAAGTGATTCCCTTTGCTAAGTGACCTCGTCTCTTGACGTCCTTTACAACCTAAGAGTTGTTTTAGCCTGAGTGAAGACTTTTGATACCAATCTGCTTCTAAAGATAAGCATATCAAAGATCAAAGCTTGGAAATCTGTTTGCAATAGAAAAGGCTAAAAAACCTCACAATCCGGAACATTTACTCTCATTTAGATTAGAAGCTTGGATTTTTTACCACTTCTCAAAAACAATCTTCCAATTATCAATTTAGATCAATTTAATGATATCTATCTTGAAGGATTCGCAAAGTATGAGACGAAGAGAACTTTGCGATTTCTGTCTATCTTGCCTGAAAGAGATTACGAAAACCTCGATAATAGAAAAGAAAGATCAGGATACATGGACTATCAAGGTAAAGATAGTCGGACCTGGCTTCACGAATCCCCAAAACAAAGTTTTTCAGTCGTAAACCTAATTATGTTTCTCAAAGGAAATTTAGATTCATAGAGGACGACTCTAGCAAAAATTGGACACAAAGTGTCAGCGAATGAATTTCCTAGTTGAAAGAGCATCTATATTTATAGTTTTTCAAGACCGAGGGTTTCTTAGAATTCAAGCTAAGATAACGTGAGAATCAAGCAAGCTTTTTCTCTGTTTTAGGGTTTCAATTAAACATGTAAGAAATCATTTTTGAAAATAAAATAGAAAAATATACACTATGGTCCGTTTACGGAACTGTGTATAATAACGATTCGGTTTGTAAAATATGCCATATGAACAATAAGCAATTTGATGTTCATTTAAACACCTAAGAATTTAATCATGCTGCACACGCATAAGTGTTTAAGTTATCAATGAAGTCTTAGAAGTGTTTGAGAGAGTCATATCAATGCTAAACATATTTTAAAAATAAGTCTTTGAGCATTTGCTAAATTCTACTGGAACAGTTGCTGAAAAAGTTTGTGAATCGTAAGGCTTGTTTACGAGTCAGGGTGATATAATTCGTGAACCGGGTTCCCAAATCCTAAAAGGCTCTCAAACTCAGTTTGACACGGTTCGTGAACTGAGTTCGCCAACTGCTAACCTTTTAATACCACATAAAAATTTAATTCGCCACCGCTCGTGAAACGGGTTCGTGAACTGTCCCAATCTGAATTTGCGGTTTACGAACTGGTTCGCTAACCTCCCTTGCATTTCTGAAACTCAGATATCTATGGTTTGCTAAATGGTTCACCGACTTACCCTGAGCAGAAATATTAGAAGTTCTGAATTTCTCTCTTATGATGTTTGAAACATTCCCAAGTGATAAAATCATTTGCATGGGAAATTTTCAATTGATCCACAAATTAATTCTCAAACAATAAATTATTTCGAACTTGTTAGAGCACTGCTCGTTCGAACTCGCAAGCATTGCTATCTCAAGCTTGTTGTCAAGTTTAGTTGTCAAAACTATAATTCTTGATTTCTAGTCTACTTATAGCTAAGTCTCGGATTAGGATAGAAAGTGTAGTTGAGCATTATACTTCACGGTGTTCATCGATTGAAGACGAAGAACTACTAAGGGGAGCTTGTGGAACTTCATCAACAAAAGGTATGTGGAGACTTGAACTCATCTATCACTCAAAAGTCTATCTACTCTATCTCCAATTTGAGACAAAAGTCGTATAGCTATATAGACTTCGATTATACACATTTGATATTTCGAGTTGAGTTTAACTTGCTTACATATTTCTCGAAATATGTGTTGGTAAGCTTTCACTTTAACTAAGTTCATCTTATATTCTTGACGAAAGTCAAAAGATGATCATACTTTTGATACCGTCCAAGTTATTTCTTATATTCAATCGGTCTCGCAAATTCATGTTTGTTTGATTGCAGATTTGAGAAATTGAGATATTACTCTTTGATATACTTTTCTTAAGATTGAGTCTGACTGTCTAGTTGATTCTCTTGAAAGTATATTGGAGTTAGTCCATACAGATTGCTAAGCGAAATATTAGGTGTGGTTGTTAGACCCCCGCTTTTTCAATTGGTGTCAGAGCAGGCAAACACGTTTAAGACCTCATAAGTCCGTGTTTGTAGCAATCTGACTCTATGGATAGTAAAGTCTCTATATACGCTTCACCAGGATTTAACTATGATCTTATAGAATGTTCTGAAGAGCTAGTTAATCTCCAGAAGAAGTTGGATAAACAAATCCGGATCAATTCTGATCTAGTTGCATAAATCGCAAGGTATAAGGATTTGAAGTCTGTCAAAGTATCTTCAATGGATTTGAATAGCTCCTCTAATTCTTCCCTAAGGAATTTTCGCAAGTCAGGGGATAAGCGAGGTTTAGGCTTTGTGAAACCTGATGTGACTCAGAACTACTCAGATGAGTCTAAAGATGTTGGTCCATGTATGTTCTGTGATTCTCATAATCATTTTCAACATACATGTACTTCTTTCCATAAAATTTTAAAGGTTGCGAGTAATCTTCATAAGAAAGCTGAACAACTGTTTACTTCTCTAAAAAGGTGTACAAATCTAACAAGAAATCCCAAACGGGATAGTAATGTTAGTATGGGAGCTTTTGCTCTAAGATCAACATCACCCTTTCAATGGTTTCTTGATAGTGGATGTAGCCGATATATGAATGGAGATCTTTCATGGTTTGTGAATCCAAGCGACTTTGAAGGAGGTCCTGTAACATTCGGAGATGGGAGTTGTTGCTACATAAGCAAGAAGGGGACGATCAAACTTCCAGGCATTCCTGAAATCCATGATGTAGTTTACGTTAAAGGTATGACTGCAAATCTCCTTTCTGTTAGTCAAATTTGTGACAAAGGCCAAAAAGTTGTCTTCAATGCAAATGGACGTGACATTGTAGACAAAACTGGAAAAGTAATTTTTCAGGGAACTTGTGGTAAAAATAACTGTTATCTTCTTGATACTTAGTTTAGCAATTGTTGCAATTTGACTAAGGTGGAATCTACACATCTTTGGCATGAGAGCTTTGGTCACATCAATTATCGCCTTCTAACTAAGATCATTAACAAAGCACTTGTTAGAGACGTTCCCAAAATTAATGCAAAGATTGATGGTGTCTGTGGTGCCTGTCAAAAGTGTAAACAAACGAATGTTCCACATAAATCATCGAGATATTCTCACTAAAGCTCCGCTTGATTTAATTCATATGGATCTCTTCGACCCTATTCAACAACCTACGGTTGCTGGGAAGAAGTATGCTTTAGTTATGGTATATGACTACACCAGATTCACCTGGGTGGCATTTTTAGCTCATAAAAATGAAACCCTTGGTGAATTCAAGATTATTGTTAATAGAATCGAGAATGAATAAGGTCGCAAGCTAAAGAAAATTATAAGCGACTATGGAACAGAATTCAAGGACACTAAGGTGTTTGAATTTTGTGACAAACTGGGGATTATTTAACAATACTCACCACCCATTACTCCTCAAGCTAATGGATTTGCAGAAGGAAGAATAGGAACATTCAGGAAATGGTCTGGGTAATGCTCCATAATAAAAACTTACCGTTAAGGTTTTGGGGAGAAGCTGTTTCACAACATGTTATTTGATCAACAGTGTATACCTATGGTCAAAAACCCTAAACACTCCTTATGAGTTGTGGTACGGTAGGAAACCCAACTTACATTACCTCAAAGTGTTTGGAAGTAAGTGCTACATTTTGAAAGATCGAGAACAGAAAGGGAAATATTATTCCAAAAGCGATGGAGGTATCTTTCTTGGCTATGCGTATGATAGTCGTGGTTTTCGAGTATTTAATCTCAGAACCCAAGTTATGATGGAATCTGCAAATGTCATCATTGATGATCTGAGCAATTTTCGCCATGATAGCCCTCCTACTGAATTGCCTCCAACTGAGACAATTGAGAAAGTCAAGGAAGTCCCAGAATCAGTTGAAGTTGTTCCTACAGTCACTGATCCTGATACTTCTAGTGACGGGGAGAAGAGCACAAATCAGAAAATTTCTGTTGAACAAGAAAGAGTTCCTCCGCGGCACCTCTGGGTTCAAGGAATCATGATACTAACAGTATTATTGGAGGAAAAGATTATACAGCTAAGACAAGAGGACAACTTCAAAATATTTGCAATTTTGGTTGTTATCTTTCGCAAGTAGAACCTAGAAATATTAATGAAGCTCTGAGCGATCCCTTTTGGGTGAATGCAATGCATGAAGAGTTAAATCAATTTCAAAGACAAGATGTATGGGAGCTTGTACCTTGTCCCTCTAATATCAATATTGTTAGTACCAAATGGATATTCAAGAACAAGTCTGATGAATTTGGCACCATTGTCAGAAACAAGGCCAGACTTGTCGCTCAGGGATACTCACAGATTGAAGGTATCGAGTTTGACTAAACCTTTGCTCCTGTGGCACGCCTTGATTCCATTCAGTTACTATTAGCTCATGCTTGTTTGATTAAGGTTAAGCTGTTTCAAATGGACATAAAATCCGCGTTCCTGAACGGAAATTTAAAGAAAGAGGTTTATGTTGCTCAACCGAATAGTTTTGAAAACCACGATTTCCCAAATCATGTCCTCAAGCTTAAAAAGGAATTGTATGGGTTGAAACAAGCACCTCGTGCCTGGTTCGAAAAACTAACTACTTCTCTTCTCAGGAAAGGTTTTTCGAGAGGTGGAGCTGATAAAACGCTGTTTACCAAGTGGAGTGGGAAAGATGTTGTCATTGCTCAAGTTTATGTAGATGATATCATCTATGGATCGACTTCTGAGAAACCTACAAAAGATTTTCAAGTCTCTCCTGGTAAGGAGTTTAAAATGAACAATGTTGGTGAATTAAAATTCTTTTTAGGATTACAGATTCAACAACATAAGGATGGAATTTACTTATCTCAAGAAAAATATGCTAAGGATCTTGTAACAAGATTCGGTCTGATAAGTCAACTCCAAAACTGACACCTATGCCCACTACTGGTAAACTTCATCGAGATGAGAAAGGAGTAAATGTGGATCAAAAGCTTTATCGATCTATCGTTGGAAGTGAAAATGCGGGGGTACAACAACCACACCCAACAATTCGTTTGGAAATCTGAGAGGACTTACTCCAATATACTTTCTAGAGAATCAACTAGACAGTCAGACTCAATCTAGAGAAAAGTATATACAAGAGTTTATATCTCTAACTCTTAATTCAATCTGCAATCAGCAAATATAAATTTGCGAGCCCGATTGAATATAAGAGAAGTAACTTGATTGGTACCAAAGACCAATGTTCAAAGATCAATCAATTTCAATCAACAACCAAATGTTGGATTTCCTAATTGATCGATACAACGCACAATCTATGATATTTCAATTATATAACAAAATATAATGCGAAAAAGAAATAACACATACACCAGAATTTTGTTAACGAGGAAAATCGCAAATACAGAAAAACCCCGGGACCTAATCTAGCTTTGAACACCACACTATATTAAGCCGCTATAGACACTAGTTTACTACCAATGAACTTCGGACTGGACTGTAGTTGAACCTTAATTAATCTCACACTGATTCAAGGTACAGTTGCGTTCCTTACGTCTCTGATCCCAACAGGATACTACGCACTTGATTACCTTAGCTAACCTCACCCATAACCAAGAGTTGCTATGACCAAAAGTCGAAGACTTGATAAACAAATCTGTCTCACACAGAAAAGTCTATTGGAATAGATAAATCTGTCTCCCACAGAAATACCTATGAGTTTTTGTTCTGTCTTTTGATAAATCAAGGTGAACATGAACCAATTGATAAACCGGTCTTGTATTCCCGAAGAACAACCTAGTATTATCAATCACCTCACAATAATCTTAATCGATTAACGAAACAAGATATTGTGGAATCACAAACGATGAGACGAAGGTGTTTGTGATTACTTTTCTATCTTGCCTATCGGAGATATAAATCTCGAGCCAATTCTTACAATTATACTCAACACAATAGAAACAGCAAGATCAGATCACGTAACTACAGAAAATAGTTGGGTCTGGCTTCACAATCCCAATGAAGTCTTCAAGTCGTTAACCTACAGGGTCTCGTGAGAAACCTAATGTTAAAGGAGAATCGACTCTAGTTTATCCAACTAGTAGCACACAGAAGTGCGGGGATTAGGTTTCCCAGTTGTTAGAGTTCTCCTTTATATAGTTTTCAAAACAGGGTTTGCAATCTAAGTTACCTTGGTAACAAAGCATTCAATATTCACCGTTAGATGAAATACCTGATTCAACCAAGCTAATATCTTTCAACCATTAGATCGAACTTAGCTGGTTACACACAAATGAAATGTACCCTCATTTAGGTTTATGTAACCATACCTAAACGTGTACACCATGTTGACTCAATAATAGTTAAACCGAGGTTAGCCATATGATCACTCTCATATCAACGTTTTCATCTTAACCATAACTAGTTCAAATGACTCAAATGAAACTCAAAAGACTTGCGTCAAGAATATAAGATGAACTTGGTCGAAGCGAAAGCTTGCCAACACATATTCCGAGAAATATGTAAGCGAGATAAACTCAGCTCGAAATCTCAAATGTGTATAATAAAAAACTATATCGTAATACGACTTATGTCTCAATATAGGAGAAATAGACTTTCCAAGTGATAGATGAGTTTCATTCTCCACATACCTTTTGTTGATGAAGTTCCACAAGCTCTCCTTAGTAGTTCTTCGTCTTTAAATGATGATCGCCGTGAAGTCTAAGGCTCAACTACACAATCTATGTCCTAGTCCGAGATATCTATAAGTAGACTAGAAATCAAGACTTATAGTTTTGATCACTAACATTGACAAACATGCTTGAGATAGGAACGCATGCGAGTTCGACCGAGAAGTTCTATAACAATCTCCCCCTTTGTCAATTTTAGTGACAAAACTATCAATACATATGGATTACAAAATAAATAAAAATTTGTAGCTTCTCATCCAAATGCTTGATCTCCTTGGCATCTTCAACACGGCTCGAAATCTTCATCACTTCCAAGTACTCCATGATTCTAAACATTTTCAACTAAGCATCATAGTTGTTGAAGATCCGTAGAGATAACAATGAGAAAACAAATGCTCTCAATCATTGTTATACAGTATCATAGTATCATTACACAACATCAAAGTTCAATTGTATCACAACTTTGACAACAATACTGTGGTGATATGTATCACTCCCCCTTAGTCAATACTTCATATCGACATGAAAACCACTCCCCCTTACATAATGATCCGTAAACCATATGTATTTGTACTATGAAACTACACATTAATTCTCCCCCCTTTTTGTCAATATAAATTGGCAAAGGTACGAAAACTAGTGGGACCCTCATGAAATTTTCATAGAGATACTTCATGACCAAAAGAGAATAACATACCAACTTATTTAGATGAAATCATATAGCCGAAGCTAAATGCATTCATCAAGGAGTTTATAAAGATACAGGATAACTCCTACAATATTCCACAGTCGCACTCCCCACAAAGATTTGGCAATTAAGCACAAGTTCAAAAAGAACTCTCCCCCATAATATGTCATTCCCGAAAGAACAACAAGAGCGACCTTACTTTTACGAGAAAAGAAGGATTTCTTTGGACATAATCAACTTACATGAGAACATGAATTTGTATCCAAAAAATCATAATTGAATTATCCATAAAAATGATCAATTCAATTGGCCATGCTCAACATAAGAGAACTTACGGAGCAACACAGTATATGCACAAACATGTGGATCAGGGAAAGACCAATACTGCGGAATAAACAAAGATTCATTCTATTTTTCATCACTATTTGCACAATGACATATAATAGACTTAATCTTTGTAAACAAAAGTTCATCCTTTCTTCCATCAATATTTGTATAATGACATAAAAGGCTTAACTTTTGTATTCAAAAGTTCATTATATCTTTTATCAATACTTTCATACCGACATAATAGAGATAACTTTTGAACAAGTATGGGACAGTCAAGGTTCACGGACGTAAACAACATATCCCATAACAATTTGTAATATATGAAACCATAAAGATTAATACTGCAAAAAATCATCTACCAAATATCTTAGAATTTAAATAAATAAATCTAAAAACATTGCAAGATGAAAATCGTTGGAAATAGCTATGTGTACTCACAATAATTGCTATTCCAAACCCTAGTTATCCTTCTTAAAACACAAGAATAAATTATCATAAGAAGTTTCCTAGACATCAAGACAAACTCGTAATGCACATATAAGATGATTTGTCCTTAGAGGGTAGAATCAATCTTTTTCGCACGGATTTACACCAAGAATAGCTACCAAAGGCGTATAAAAAGATTTTCTTAACAAAAAAGAACATACAAAGTCATTAACGACCATGCACCATAGTTCACATAAGATGATAGTGAACATTCAAGAATCCCATAGCAATGCGTACTACTGCCCATTCTTGAACTTCCTTCTTTGTGATTCACCAACAACATTCTTGTAAAAGCTACAAATGATCTTAGAAGAGTAGTACTCAAAGAATCCAAGTGCCCAAGTCCAAGAGAAGTGGAACAAGTGCGATGAAACGGAGCAAAACACTCAAAAACAAGAGAAGGGACAAAGACCAATCTTAACTCTTCCAAATTCAGGAATTCTCATCTCCATTTTCAATAGAATTCAAAGAGGAAGAGAATGCAAAAATAATGAGATCATTCCGAGTTCGGACGAAGAAGTTACGGCCAACACAAGTTTACCGAATATCGACGTATACGGGCAAGTATGCATACGGGCTTGCAAACGAATTTTCATGACCTGGAAAAGTATGCAAACGGGTATGCGTACTAAAATCCCTGGATTTTGATTTTAAATGATGGTATGCATACCTGGTATGTGTACCATGAAGTCCAAACATCTCGAACTACTATTTTCAAACTTAAACATTTAAGAACCTTAAACACAGATCAAGTTAGGTAGAAATGAACGATAAGCAAGGTACATGGATCATTATAAGTACTCTAAGAAAATAAAAACACAAATATTTCTCAAGTTTATAGACATACCTTTTTAGAAGAATCCAATCGAATTCTACAGCCTTACCGAACATAATCTGTGTGCCCCAATTCTCGTGCTTCCCTCACCGTATACATAACATGGCATTCCTTGGTGAGGATGCACTTACAACACAATCAAGTTGTGTTGAGGTGAACAATTTCTTGCTAACCACAAGTGACTTTTGGATCATCATGAAAGAGATCTCTTTTAGAACCTTTCACATCCAAATCCATCTTTCCAAAGAATTTTTTAAGTTCCAACATCATGGATACTGCCTTCTCCATAGTCATGGAATTTTCTGGGAGATCATTCCTTTTCACACTCAAAACATCATTGACTTTCTTTGGTATCCACTTCTGAGTGCGTTTAGGAACAACCAGAACCTTCTTCCCATTACTCTCTTCAAGAATTCTCGGAAGAGAATTGGATTGACTATTCTTTTGCAAGTTAATCTTTTTCCAATTGGGAGCATCGGATCTTGTCTTCGTCTTTAAGAAGTTATCCTTTTGATAACCATTACGATTGTGAAAAAGATTCGTATAACGTTTATAGGAAAATCTAGGTTTATCACAACACTGATTCCTTTGCCTAAAGGTTGGACAATTACAACCTGTAACACTAAGGGGATTAGTCTTAACATATGATCTTGGTTTCACAACTTAATGTGATGCCCAAACAAGAACATCATGAAGTTTCTCATTCCTTATACGGAAACGACATCTCCTTTCCAGGTGACCTTTATTTCCGCAATAGTGGCAAACATAAGGAATGTTCTTTCCTCGATCCGTGTGTGCTGACTTTAGATGTTGATATACTTTGCTCTTTTGAACCTTAACTGCTGGTGAAGGTATTTCACTTTTGCCATTAGTGGAAACCTTTTGTTGAGAAGAATCACTAGCCTTGACAAATTTTACCTCTTTTCTAATACTTGGAGCATCTATTCCCTTATAGCCGAATCCTCGTGTATCGCGATGATTTTTACTTGCTCCTAGCATAGTGGCTAATTTGCTTGAACTAGTATTGAACTTTTTCAAGTCATCTTCCAACATCTTGATTTTATCAAAAGTAGCAGCTAAATCATCCTCAAGGCGTTTTTCTCGAATGACAAAAGCGCTTTCTCTGTCATCAAAACTTGCTTGCTGAGAGTTAATTCTTCCTTCAATTTCTTCAAGTTTCTCTTCCAACAAGAAATATTTTTGATAAACACGATCACATTCAAGTGACTTTCTACTCAGGTTTTCCTCGGTATCTTTGAGGACCGATTCGCAAGAGCGATTCCGACCATAAAGACCTCCGTAAATCCTTTTCAATTTCTTGTTTTCTCGACAGAGAGGAGTCAGAAGAGGTGTGACATGAGAAGCTGTAATCTTCTTCATTTTCCACGAATCCAAAAACTTAACATACTCTGAGACTTCCTCATCAACATCTCTATCAATAACTGAATCACCTTCATCATAAATTTCATCCAACTGTTCTTCTAGGAGTTTTTCCCAATCAACAATTTTTACATCAAGAGAATGTTTAGATATTGAGTTAGATGTGACAGTTCTCTCAGGTGAATCCAAGCTTTCAAAATCATCTGGTAATTTCTGAACTAGTACGTTATTAGAGATAGACTCGTTCATAATCAGATCGCTACAAACACAGACTTATAAGGTCTTTAACGTGTTTGCCTGCTCTGATACCAATTGAAAATACGGGGGTACAATAACCACACCCAACAATTCGTTTGGCAATCTGAGAGGACTTACTCCAATATACTTTCTAGAGAATCAACTAGATAGTCAGACTCAATCTAGAGAAAAGTATATACAAGAGTTTATATCTCAAACTCTTAATTTAATCTGCAATCATCAAATAGAAATTTGCGAGCCCAATTGAATATATGAGAAGTAACTTGAACGGTACCAAAGACCAATGTTCAAGGATCAATCAATTTTAATCAACAACCAAAGGTTGGATTTCGTAATTGATCAATACAACGCACAATCTATGATATTTCAATTATATAACAAAATATAATGCGGAAAAGAAATAACATAGACACCAGAATTTTGTTAACGAGGAAAACCGCAAATGCATAAAACCCTCGGGACCTAGTCCAGCTTTGAACACCTCACTGTATTAAGCCGCTACAGACACTAGCCTACTACCAATGAACTTCGGACTGGACTGTAGTTGAACCCTAATCAATCTCACACTGATTCAAGGTACAGTTGCGTTTCTTACGTCTCTGATCCCAACAGGATACTACGCACTTGATTCCCTTAGCTTATCTCACCCACAACCAAGAGTTGTTATGACCCAAAGTCGAAGACTTGATAAACAAATCTGTCTCACACAGAAAAGCTTATTAGAATAGATAAATCTATCTTCCACAGAAATACCTATGAGTTTTTGTTCCGTCTTTTGATAAATTAAGGTGAACAGGAACCAATTAATAAACCGATCTTATATTCCCAAAGAACAACCCAGTATTATCAATCAACTCACAATAATCTTAATCGATTAACGAAACAATATATTGTGGAATCACAAACGATGAGACGAAGGTGTTTGTGATTACTTTTCTATCTTTCCTATCGGAGATATAAATCTTGAGCCAATTCTTACAATTGTACTCAACACGATAGAAACATCAGGATCAGATCACGCAACTAAAGAGAAAATAGTTGGGTCTGGCTTCACAATCCATATAAAGTCTTCAAGTCGTTAACCTACAGGGTCTCGTGAGAAACCTAAGGTTAAAGGAAAATCGACACTAGTTTATCCAACTAGTATCACATAGAAGTGTGGGGATTAGGTTTCCCAGTTGCTAGAGTTCTCCTTTATATAGTTTTCAAATCAGGGTTTGCAATCTAAGTTACCTTGGTAACAAAGCATTCAATATTCACCGTTAGATGAAAAACCTGATTCCACCAAGCTAATATCTTTCAACCATTAGATCGAACTTAGCTTGTTACACACAATGAAATGTACCCTCATTTAGGTTTATGTAACCGTACCTAAACGTGTAGACCATGTTGACTCAACAATAGTTAACCGAGGTTAGCCATATGATCACTCTCATATCAACCTTGTTCATCTTAACCATAACTAGTTCAAATGACTCAAATAAAACTAGTTAAAGAGTTGTTCAATTACTATATTCTCATACAAGTATATAAGAAAACAATTGAAGCAAAATCGGTTTGATTCACTAGAATCAATTCATGAACATTATAGCCATGGTTTGGAAAGATTGCATTCCTTATTTTATAAATGTTTAAGTTCATGTACACAACCGATTTTAGAACTTTAACCTTCAAGTATGCAAACGGGTACGCATACTTGAAATACCCGGACCAAGATTGGGTTTCGCCAGTACGCAAACGGGTACGCGTACTTCCAATCCCAGCAGAAATATTCAGACATGAACCTTACGCCAGTACGCGAACGGGTGCGCATACTTTGGTTCCCGGATTTCTTAAGACAACAGGTACGCGTACGGGTACGCATACTATGGTTCCCGGACATGGATTACGTATGTGCAAGAGTACACAACATGTAATATCCAATAATGGTTAAGTGTTCTAAACTCTTATTTCAATCATTGAAACTTTCTTAGAGGATGACAATAGCCGTTTTCACACACTATTAGCATCAAAGCAATTTTCAAGTTATTGAAATAATCATAACGAAACATTCCAAGTCTACACCAAATGATTGTATCACACAAACCATGTAAGATGTTAATCGGCAATTTTCACATGATCATCTTTTGACTTGCGTTAAGAATATAAGATGAACTTGGTCGAAGCGAAAGCTTGCCAACACATATTCCGAGAAATATGTAAGCAAGATAAACTCAGCTCGAAATCTCAAATGTGTATAATAGAAAACTATATCGTAATACGACTTATGTCTCAATATAGGAGATATAGACTTTCCAAGTAATAGATGAGTTTCAGTGTCCACATACCTTTTATTGATGAAGTTCCACAAGCTCTCCTTAGTAGTTTTTCGTCTTCAAATGATGAACGCCGTGAAGTCTAAGGCTCAACTACACAATCTATGTCCTAGTCCGAGACATCTATAAGTAGACTAGAAATCAAGACTTATAGTTTTGATCACTAACATTGACAAACATGCTTGAGATAGCAACGCATGCGAGTTCGACCGAGCAGTGTTCTAACAGGAAACCTCTTATATCTTACAACTACTAGACCTGATATTGCTTTTAGTGTTGGTTGTTGTGCCAAATTTCAGGCTAATCCAAAGGAATCTCATCTTTCAGCTGCAAATAGGATCATGCGATATATCAAACACACTATTAGGTATGGTCTATCTTATACTTTTGATACTAACACTGATCTTACTGCCTATTCAGATGCAGATTGGGCAGGATGTGTGGTAGACAGAAAGAGTACTTCAGGGGGATTTTACTATGTTGGGTTGAATTTTGTGGCATGGCATAGCAAGAAACAAAACTCACAATCCCTGTCTACATGCGAAGCAGAATACATTGATGCAGGTTCCTGTTGTACTCAACTTCTATGGATGAAACAAATGCTTGCTGATTATGGAATTGACACTGGTATAGTGAAGATATTTTGTGATAACTCAAGTGCGATTCGCATCACTGAGAATCCTGTTGAGCACTAAAGAACTAAGCACATCGACATAAGGTATCATTTTATTAGAGATCTCTATGAAAATGGTATTATCAATATGGAATTTGTGCCTTCCGAAAAACAATTGGCTGATATTCTCACCAAACCTTTAGATACTGCTACGTTTCAACACTTACGGCAGTCTATTGGTGTTGTTTTGGTTCATTAGTTGTCTAGCCTTTTGCCCCTGGACTCATTTATATCTATTGGGCAATTAAGTCTTAGAACATCAGTGTAGTGTTGTTTCAATTTCGCATTTGTTTCTACGTAGATAACAACTCTGTTAGGGATCAAAGTATTCAAATAAATCCTTATTTTATTATAAAAGTAAGGTCGCTCTTGTTGTTCTTTCAGGAATGACATTTTATGGGGGAGAGTTCTTAATTGAACTTGTGCTTAATTGCCAAATCTTTGTGGGGAGTGCGACTGTGGAATACTATAGGAGTTTTCTTGTATCTTTATAAACTCCTTGATGAATACGCTAAGTTTCGAACTATGTGAAATCATCGAAACAAAGTTGATATGTTCTCTTTTAGTCATGAAGTATCTCTATGAGAATTTTATTATAATCCCACTAGTTTTCATACCTTGTAGTTCACACTACAAATACATATGGTTTACTGATCATTATGTAAGGGGGAGTGGTTTTCATGTGTGATGAATTATTGACTAAGGGGGAGTGATACATATCACCATAGTATTGTTGTCAAAGTTGTGATATAATTGGACTTTGATGATGTGTAATAATACTATGACATTGTATAACAATGATTGAGAGCTACTGTTTTCTCATTGTTATATCTACGGGTCTTCAACAACTATGATGCTGAGTTAAACACGTTCAGAATCACTAGAGTACTTGGAAGTGATGAAGATTTCGAGTAATGTTGAAGAACCAAGGAAATCAAGCATTTGGATGAGAAGCTACAAATTTATTTATTTTGTAATCCATATGTATTGATAGTTTTATCACTAAAATTGACAAAGGGGAAGATTGTTAGATCACTGCTCGGTCGAACTCGCAAGCGCTGCTATCTCAAGCTTGTTATCAAGTTTAGTTGTCAAAACTATAAGTCTTGATTTCTAGACAACTTATAGCTAAGTCTCTGATTAGGATAAAAAGTGTAGTTGAGCATTATACTTCATGGCGTTCATCGATTGAAGACGAAGAACTACTAAGGGGAGCTTGTGGAACTTCATCAATAAAAGGTATGTGGATACTTGAACTCATCTATCACTCAAAAGTCTATCTACTCTATCTCCCATTTGAGACAAAAGTCGTATAGCTATATAGACTTCGATTATACACATTTGATATTTCGAGTTGAGTTTAACTCGCTTACATATTTCTCGAAATATGTGTTGGTAAGCTTTCACTTTAACTAAGTTCATCTTATATTCTTGACGAAAGTCAAAAGATGATCATGTGAAAATCTCCTGGTAACGTCTTACATGATTTGTGTGAGATAGTTATTTGATGTAGACTCAGAATGTTTCGTATTGATCATTCGACCACTTAAAAATTGCTTCGAAGCTAATAGTTTGTGTGAGACAGCTATCGTCGTCTTCTAAGAATGTTTCAATGATTGAAATGGGAGTTTAGAACAAATAACCATGATTGGATATAGCACAGTATGCGTACTTGTATGCTAATTGTTGCAAGATATTCCAAGTCCGGGAACCATAGTATGCATACCCGTATGCGACTGGTTGGTTTGTAAAGTCCGGGAACTCAGTATGCATACCGGTATGCGCATTTGCGTGAGTTTCAAGTTCTGGAATTTAACTGAGGTTGGATGGTATGCGTACCCGTTCGCAGACTGGCGAACCCAAACTTGGTCCTCCCACTTAGGTATGCGTACCCGTTCGCATACTTGAGAAGGTTATGTTCTAAAATCGGTTTGTTCATGAACTAATACATTTATATAATAAGGAATGCAATATTTTGCAAACCATGGCTATAATGTTCATGAATTGATTCGAGTGAATCAAAATCGATTTGATTCAATTTTATCTTGTATACTTCTATGAGAATATCGACAATTGAACAACTCTAGAACTAGTTTCATTTGAGTCATTTGAACTAGTTATGGTTAAGATGAATAAGGTTGATATGAAAGTGTTCATATGGCTAACTTCGGTTAACTATTGTTGAGCCAACAAGGCGCACACGTTTAGGTACGGTTACTCATATCTAAATGAAGTCACTTTTCATTTGTGTGTAACAAGCTAAGTTCGATCTAACGGTTGAAAGATATTATCTTGAGTCTAATCAGGTTTTCATCTAACGGTGAATATTGAATGCTTTGTTACCAAGGTAACATTGATTGCAAACCCTGATTTGAAGACTATATAAAGGAGAACTCTAGCAATTGGGAAACCTAATCCCCACACCTACTGTGTGATATTAGTTGCGACTAGAGTCGATTCTCCTTTGACCTTAGGTTTTCTCCAAAACCCTGTAGGTTAACGACTTAAAGACTTCATTGGGATTGTGAAGCCAGACCCAACTATTTCTCTGTAGTTGCGTGTTCTGATCTTGTTGTTTCCTATCGTGATTGAGTACTGTCTTCTCTAAGATTTGCTACAGATTTATTCTCCGATAGGCAAGATAAAAAGTAGTCACAAATATCTTCATCTCATCGTTTGTGATTCCACAATATCTTGTTTCGCTACCATACAATTAAGATTATTGTGAGGTGATTGATATTACTAGGCTATTCTTCGGGAATATAAGTCCGGTGTATCAATTGGTTCCTGTTCACCTTGATTTATCAAAAGACGGAACAAAAACTTAGGTATTTATGTGGGAGACAGATTTATCTATTCAATAGACTTTTCTGTGTGAGAAAAATTGGTTTATCAAGTATTTGACTTTGGGTCATAGCAACTCTTAGTTGTGGGTGAGATCAGCTAAGGGAATCAAGTGCGTAGAGTCCTGCTGGGATTCAGAGGCCTAAGGAACGCGACTGTACCTTGATCATTGCGAGATTGGTTAGGGATCAACTACATTCCAGTCCGAAGTTAACTTGTAGTAGGATAGTGTCTGTAGTGGCTTAATACAATGTGGTGTTCAAATCTGGACCAGGTCCCGGAGTTTTTCTGCATTTGCGGTTTCCTCGTTAACAAAATTTATGGTGTCTGTGTTATTTCTTTTCCGCATTATATTTGTTTATATAATTGAAATATCACAGGTTGTGCGTAAGTTGAATCAATTTGTGAATCCGACCTTTGGGTTGTTGATTAAATTGATTGACACTTTGATATTGGTTTTTGATACCGTCCAAGTTATTTCTTATATTCAATCGAGCTCACAAATTCCTATTTATTTGATTGCAGATTGAATTGAGAAATTGAGATATAACTCTTGGATATACTTTTCTTAAGATTGAGTCTGACTGTCTAGTTGATTCTCTTGAAAGTATATTGGAGTTAGTCCATACAGATTGCTAAGCGAAATATTGGGTGTGGTTGTTAGACCCCGTTTTTCAGAACTAATATTCTTAAGAATCGTTGAACATCTTTGCTAGAATCATATTCCGAGATTTTTAACAAGACAAGATTGACTTGAAATTTCTTCTTTGTAAATCTACTAGAAGTCGTACGACATAGTCTAAACAGATATAATGGTAAGATATTGAGTAAAATAGAATGGTTCACTCTTCACATACCTGATACAAAAGTTCTCCAAATATCTTCGTCGATATTCATTCTTCGAGGGTGATGTCTGATAATCAACTACCAAATTCTAAGCTAGTCTGAGACTAGACTTAGTAGACTAGAAATTAAGATATAGTTTTGATCATCTAACATTGACAACAAGCTTGAGATAACAAAACTTCTGGGTTCAACCGAGCATTGATCTAACATATTGTTCCCTCAACGATGAATTGAAATACACACTCTTTCCCAGGAATTAATGTGTTGCGTCCATTATAACTTGACAATATTTCACTGTCTTACTCCACTTTGAGCTCACAATAGTGTCTACTAGAAGAAAAAAATACATTATAATCAAGCGCAATCTGCTCAGCATATAAATCTTCTACTTCTTTATGATCTCTAATACTCTTAGCAAGTGAAATGAAAGCAGCAAAGCTACCCCTGAACTTTATATTTTTACTATCTTTATTGCCATCCTCATCTACATAGAAAAAGGAAAAAAACAATTATTATTATGAACTCTGGAAAAAACCATTTGTGAAATCTTACACAATGAAGTCTTATTTATAAGAAAATTACAACTCTTAAAATTTCATTGAACATAATGAAGTCCAACACCTAAAAAGTTAAGAGTATCATCAAACGGAATTAACTCCCTCTACATAAGCATGCCCAACAATTGATAGTTCATCAAATAGAATGAACTCATACATCCGTTCGTCCCTATATAGATGACCAATTCATTTTTAAATTTTATCCCACTAACAGATGACTTATAGCATTAAACAAGGGGATATTTCTTAATCTACCCTTATAATTGATTATTTTTAGTATAAGCAATATGTATAATTTGATATCCATGTTTATATTCATTACATAGGTGTTTTATAATGCTTTCAAATGGTATAAACTTTACGAATATCCGTGGTATAGTCTTAGAGATAAATCATTTCTAAGTTTTACTAATTATTGTCCATAAGTGTATAATTGTAAAAAATACTTAAAAATACTCGTATCTCTTCCTTGCCTTAAAATTTGTGTAAACTTGAACTAGGTCATCTATTTAGGGACGGAGGGAGTATAAGAAAACAACTAGAAAATTAAGAGTCTCATCAAACAGAATGAAATTCATCTACATAAGCATGCCCAACAAATGATAGCTCATCAAACATAATGAACTCCTATAAGAAAACAACTAAGAAGTTTAGAGTTTCATCAAAAGTAATGAACTTCATGTACATAAGCCTGACCAACGCATGAGAATTCACCAAACATGATGAACTCATATAAGAAAATAATTATAAATTCCAGAGTTCATTAAACAAAATAAACTATATCTACATAAGCATGACAAAAAATTGATAGTTCATAAAATAGGATGAACTCCTACAAGAAAACAACAAGAAAGTCCAGAGTTCACTAAAAAGGATGAACTTCATCTCAATAAACACGACTAGCCCCTGATAGTTCGGAAGAAAGGATGAACTCCCAATAAAAAACAACTAGAAAGTAGAAAGTTCATCAAAGAGGATGAACTAGACCTCCATAAGCACGACTATCACCTGATAGTTCACAAAACATGGTGAATTCCTACAAGAAAACAACTAGAAAGTATAGAGTTCACTAAAGAGGATGAACTACATCTCCATAAGCACGACTATCACATGATAGTTCACAAGACAGGATGAACTCCTACAAGAAAACAATTAGAAAGCACAGAGTTCACTAAAGATGATGAACAAAATCTCCATAAGAACGACTAGCACCTGATAGTTCACAAAACAGGATGAACTCTTACAAGAGAACAACTAGAAAGTACATAGTTCACTAAAGAGGATTAACTCCATCTCCATAAGCACAACTAGCACATGATAGTTCACAAAACATAATTAACTCCTACAAGAAAACAACTATAAAGTACTAAGTTCATCAAAGAGGATGAACTCTATCTCCATAGGATGAACATCAACAAAAACACAATGAACATGCATTTAAAGATCAAAATCAACTTTTCAGTACTAGATCTGAGATTATGTTACGGTTATTTTTGGCATCGTACCTTCGATTACTTCAAGATCTTGCTCCGATGTTGTTTGCACAGTTGGTTCTTCTTGAACTACAACTATTTGCTTGTTTTTGTATGCTTTTGATTGTGATTCCTCTTTGATTTCGTCATTTAGGATTTCTGCCGAAGTTTTCTGGCTGATTGTTTTGATGAAATTGATTATGTATTAGTCGATTATGGTTGTTTCTGAAAGAATTTTAGGTTTTTGATTAGTTGATTGAGTATATTTAGGTTTTTCTTGTTGAATCTGAAATGGAAGTGACAACGTTTCTAAAGATGATAGGAATAAACGAGGGGAAGATATACGGTTTTTGATATTTCAGCCGTTAACAGTTAAGGAAGGATATTTTGGTCATTTTTTATATTTTTGAATAATTATGGACCAAATGAACCAAACCAATATAGGCCCGGCTATAAATGGACTAAACCAAAGTTTTCCATTACAAATATTTGATTTTGAATTGGGCGTTGTATATAGCATTTTGAACTGGGTTTTGCATATAGCTCAATCGTGGGTTGTATTTACTCACTGCCTATGTTATTACAATTTTTTAAAATTTTATTAAAGGATAATTAATTAATGGTTATAACCGTTGTAATTTACCAGTGTATCGCAGGCATGATGCGTCCACCACGTGGCCACGATCCCTCGTAATGGTTATAACCGTTGTAACGTACCACTGTGTATCGGAACTTTGTAACGCATGTCGTAATAAAGGCCGTTACCACCTTACACGGCCCTTAACACTCCATAACGGGATAGGAGAAAAAGGACAGAAGCACGGTTTCACGATATAAATCGGTTCTGGGTCCACTATTTGTATTCACCCATCTTTCACTTCCACTGTTGTCTATCAAACCCTAGTTTTGCTTCAAAATCCTGTTCCAATCTAACGCGATGAACAACAATGATTCAGAATCCCGTAAAGATAATCCTGTTCTTCCTCATGATATCATAATCTATGATATACTCACCAGACTCCCTCTTGAGTCTGTGGTCCGGTTCACTTGTGTCTGCAAACCATGGTCCAAATTACTCTTGAACAACAAGAAATTTGCTAATCTTCATCAAAGGAGGAACTTTCCTTCCTCATCACCACCAGGTATTATTGATTACAAATTCGATAAAAATACTCGCAAGGGTTATCTATCATTATTTGATGTTGATAAGAGCAAAAGAAGGATTGTTAGGTTTAAGCCAGAAACCGATTATAGGGTTGATAATATGGAAATTAAACAATCTTTCAATGGTTTACTGCTTTTTTGTCGATGTGTTAAGCGTAATTCTGTTTACGATTACATCGTTTATGACCCGATTACGGGTCGTTCTGTTAATCTTCCAGTACCAAGATGGTATAGGACTGCGTAATTGTGAATTTTGTTTGGCTTATGACCCTGTGGGGGAGAATTATAAATCTGTGTGTTTTGGCGATTATGATGATAAGTATTTTTGCAAGATCTTAACACTCGGAGAATGTGGAAGGGATTCTTGGAGAAATCTTGTGAAGCCTGGTTTTCGTTTCAATACACCTTTCTCTTTTGTAAGGAATGGAGTTGTTTTCTCTAATGGTGTTTTATATTGGATTAGTGATGGTACGGAAGAACCCAAGACTGTTAAGAAGACAATATATAGCATTGATCTTAGCACAGAAACTTTGTACACCACTAAAATCCCTAATGACGCATCACAGAATGTGGATTTCTGTAATCTGGTGGAGATGGGAGGATTGTTATGCTATTATGAATTGAACCACGTAGACAAACTAGTAAAACTATGGGTTTTGAAGAAGAATTTTGATAATCAGTGTGAATGGGTGAGAGAAAGGAACATTGAACTGGCGAGGTGCTTTCAAAATGCTGTTGGAGTACTATCCTACGAGGATTTCGAATATAACTGTCATTTAATTGAAATTGTCACAAATCCCAAACCAAAAATCATATTCATGTGGTATGGGGCTTGTGAAGTCGACGATGAGGATGCACTTTTAAGCTATGAGTACTACTCTTGTGATGTTGAGCTGAACAAGATTGAGTTAATACTTGGCTCAAAGATGGACGGCAAAGGTGCTTGGCATGTGAACAGCATTGCTTACGTATAGACTTCATGTAATGATGGATTTGAAGACAAACAGAATTACACAACATGTCAATGAAATGTTTGAAGATCTTCAAAGCTTTTTTACGAGGGTGCAGTTCGTATTCTATCTTCTCTTTTTAGTTCCTTCTTTTTTGTTAAGTTTTCTTAGCTTTGTTAGTGCAAGTGTGCAAGTGTGATATTAGTGTTTTTGAAACAAACGTATGCACATCTTCTGGATTCTGTTTCAGGTATAATTTCCCTCATTTTAGAGTGAAATTACCAGTCTATTTTTATTTTTATTTTTGATAGTCTTCCAAAAGGCTTACACACTTGAATAAAAGCAGGGAAGGACCTTATTTCAGCAGGTGGTTGAGTTTACCAAGTTGCTTCAAGTTTGAGACTGGCAGCAGCTTTAGCCAATTAATCCACAACCTAATTAGCTTCTCTGAATTGATGGTGGTTGAAAATGATACTTCCAATTCCAAGCCCTTATTTTTTAGTAAAAATGTCTTGAGCTCTAAGCCTCAGAGATCCCAAGCTGGGATTGTCTTCTTCTCGTATATCTGGGTAGCAAAGGTCCAGTCATATTCCACTACCAAGTTTTAGGTTCTCAGTTCAGCAGCTGAGTGCCATTACCAATTGCCAACAATTCAATGTGCCTCCCAAATATATTTAGCCTAATTAAGCAACAAAAGGAAATTAAAAAAAACAACTCTCATTTTCAGGATCCTTCCCAAATATATATGGATTATGATTAAAGTTTTAGGGTCTAGTTTGTGGTTCACATACCACACTATATCAAGCGATCAAGCGAATTTGCTTTAAAAAAGTACCTGTTAAGGTCTACTAAAACTTAAAAAAAACCCTTCGACGATATTATCTCAATAATTCTCAGTATCACCTTAGAATTTGGGTGAAGTTGGAGCAAAAGCAATTAATGCGAAAGCTGAATGTTAACCCACAGAAGAAAAAAGACTATGAAACATGATTTATCAAAAATTAATTATCACAAAAATTTCTCATAGGCATGGTAATTAAGGTTCTTTTACCATTATATCTACAACTGCACATATACTGTTACAATAGTTAAAGCGCTTACAAAATAATTAAGGTTCTTTCCCACAGTTGTGGTCGATGTCAAGTTATTACCATTTGAAGCCAGGCGTTGCTTCACTGAATCATGTATATTGCAAGCCTTATAAGATCAAGGGATCTTCTAAGATCCCACTTTCCAGAGCTGTAGACAGTGCGCATACTGTAATAATTGCATGGGTTGCATTGTCATGACTACTAGTCTCCACAGTAACTGAATTTAGCGTTTCTTCATGATGTAATTGTGGTTTCGGCTTATCTACTGACGTTGCAGTGGTCTCTGCACCTTTGAACTTTGCTAGGCGAGAAAGTTCATTAACAGAATCGACAATGTTACTTATGCACCCAATGATTTCGATTAGTAGAGTAGTAACTTTAGCTGCTGGTATCAACTCAAAAATGTTTGTATTCTCCATTTTAGCAGTTCTCAGGGAAGATTTTAGGTTATCTGCTGCAGATATCGAGTTCTTCAGGTGTGTAAAAACAGAATCAGGATGCCTCATTGTCTTAACTGCAATTGATAATTCTTTTAAAGCCTTGCCTGATTCAATACTCATTTCCATGCATCCCTTTTGAACTATCTTCTTGAATTCCAATGGTTGGACTTGAGAGTTATTAATGCAGTTGCTAAGAGACTCGATACGGTATGCACATTGACGAGTTAACATTCCAATCTTTAAATATTGTTTCCATGGATGACGGTATCCAAACCCGCCGTTTGGTGGCTCCCAACTTGCAAAGTTTGCCTAGAGAAACAAACAAAACAACTATTTTACTCAAACAGTGTGAAATAAAAAAGAATTGCACAAAACATTCTAGTTCTAGTGATAAAGAAAAGTACAAATACAAAATTTCACTTACGAATGATTCTTCGGCAGTCTTAGAATTCAATATAGTTTTGTATCCATTAAGATGTAGGAGGGTTTTCTTATCATCCTTAGGTACCCCATCTTTCTCAAAATTTTCGAAATATTCTCCTCCAAATGTCTGTAAGAAATCTCCAAGTTTTTCTATGTTGGTAAAAATGAGTTTATGCAAATCTTCACCAGCCCATACAGGGAAAACAAAGATTGATATAACCACACATGAAAGACCACCAATTATAATTGTCGAGAATCTATGAAGAGCAAGTCTTATAATTTTATCCTCTCGATAACCCGAAACAGATACTAAACTAAACGTCAATATAAATATCAACACTCCATAGTCGTACCGCGCTTTAATTCCTGGAAAGAATCTCGAAAATGAAGCTACGGCAGCTGCAAAAACAGAAGAGCAACGCATAATCAAAATTTGAAACAACAGAATTCATAACCATAGATAACTAGCTTATTAGAGTAAACCATTTAAGCTCAGTTAATTACCTAGTAGGAACACGAAGAGACCAAGAAGAATGGGTTCTCCTTCTTTACCAGCTAGGGTTGCTAAGTGATGAGCACCAACACCCAAAGCCCCAGCTAAAAATGTAGCAATGGCTCTGTTTAACCCTTTGCCTAAAGTGGCACCAACACTGAATTCAAAAACGACTACCACTGTTAAGATAGCCCACATAGTTGAAGAACCAAATCCACCATAAACAGGACTAAAATAGTATAAAAGGGAAACTAATGCTAGTGTTATTCCAACTTTGATCGAATGAGTTATCCTTCTTGGATCATCTTTTCCTATCATCTTTACTTTATTTGCAAATTCAGCCACATTTTTTTTCAACTTCATAAACAAAGCTTTAAACCAGCACAATAAGAACCCATGTTTGGGAACGGCACCATTGTTACTCTTTAAGTCTATGTTTCCTGATTCAATATCCATGGCTAGCTGATGAGCAAATGGGTGAGATAGTAGAATTTAGAAGAGAAAGAGAGAGAGATGGTTGGAGGATGAAGGAATGCGTTGTGAATTTATAGGAACAAATAAAGTAGGAAGGACATGAATACCGAGTGCTTTACCTTTTTCCTTTTGTTTATTAGAGATTGCTACACATGTCCGGTGTTTGTATTTGTGGAAATGGAAAGGCAAATAGTTATAGGAAACTTGAAATAAAGATGATAAAAGATGATGAAATCATGGAAGGCAATTAACTAGATGATGGTGATGGTGATCATTGTTTCTTTGAAACTATTATCAGATGATGACAAAAATTAGTGGGTGGTATTGTACGTGTAAAACTGTAAAGTAACTAAACATGAACTGTAACTACCTACATGCATATCTGTAGCCCATTACTCCAATGCTGATCGAAGTTTCCTTTGGGGAGTTTTAGACTTGCCAAGCCAAGTTCATAATAGTGAGTTTTCAGAGAAGAGAACAAATGATCACTTGTCAGGCTTGTACTATAATTTTAAGAGGCCAAGATAACTCCAACAGATCAACTAGCGCCCATGATCACAGTGGACATGCCATCATACTCCATGATTCCATCGTAGATTTAACAGTCAGAAATGACAAACCAACAAATATCATTGCTCTATGCTAGTCAACTCAGTACTAAACAAGTGAAATTCTGTACCGACTGAGGAAAAAGAAAAATTCTGTACCGACTGAGAATTAATTTGCCAATTTGGTCTGACTCACTATTCATGGTTCCAGGAAGCTGACTTTGTTCGCTTTTTAACTCAGCCGAAGGAAAGTAGAAAACAAAACAAAATCACCACTTAATACAGTACTGTCAAACATGATCTATCGATAAAAAGCAATTATTAAAAAGGACCCTTTACACATCATGTTAATTTTTGTATATATAACACCTAAATAATCCAAAAGTACTAATGTTAGTTAATTAGATTACGTCTGATTTAATCAGTTAGGTGATCAGGCACCAAATCAATGAATCGTAACGTACTTAATTATAGCAATCTTTTGTTTGGCAGTAGAAAATCTTCCTCTCATTTCTATCTCTAAACGCGTCATTGAGACCATTGACCACTTTCCTCTTGGGCTTTATGGGTGCTCTTTTTTCTGCCACAATGAACGTTTCTTTAATTGTTATGGAAAAGGAGGATACATATTGGTTTTAACTAATAATCCAGTGTTTTTATCCAATAAGAGACTCTAACCAATGAGGCATAACAGATTCCCACACAAAAATACTAGTGTTACTTCTAGCTTTTTTGGTTAGTTCAGGAGCTACACTATTCGTTTCTCTAACATGAGAAATTGTCCACTTATTAAAAACTTTAAGAATTTTAAGACAATCCCTTACGATAGAGTTAGTCGTCAACTTAATAGTCCCTTCTTTTTCTTTTAATGCATCAACTACATTTAAATATCTCCTTCCAACTGTAGATTTGAAATCTAGTTCCTCCTAGCCAGATTTATAGCCTCATATGTCGTTGATGCCTCAGCATGTTCTTCATCCTCCGCTAGTCCTTGGATATACCAGGCTCTTTGGAATTCACCAGCATTAATATTAATAGTTATTAGTCCAGACCTCGTACATTTAGTTGCCTTATAAAACGATGCATCAAAATTTATTTTTTAAAAATCAGATTGTGGTACTGTCCAAGGTGGGACAACTGTAATTGCATTACTCTTCCTCCACCTTGAGGCCAATCTCTTGTTGTCCTCCTTCCAATGTACAATGTCTTTCTTAATTTGATGTACTACTCTCTCCATCTGCACATTTACAATATCCAAAGTAATAGCACACTGCATTTTCCATATATGCCAAAGTGTGTAACCTGCGGCCAATAACATATTTTCCCTACTGTTACTTACTCCAATATCAAACCAACCTATAATCCATTCTCTAAAACCCACATTGTTAAATAAATTCAGAAACATCATCACATAAAAGTATTAGTTTAGAAATAAATGGTCATAGGATTCAACAACATCATCACATAAAAGACACTTAGAGTCTATACTGTATTAACAAATCTAAGGTCTATCCTTAAGAGGGAGACATCTCTGAAAACACCCCTATAGCAAGTGTAGAATCTTAGGTGGTAAGTATGCCTTCCATAATTTTTTCCATGGGAAAGTACTAAGCTCATCAAACCCCTGTTGGGTGCTACCTGCAACATCGGCCACTCTATAAGCACTTTTCATTGTGAATATATTATTGCTAGAGGGTTTCCAAACAAGTTTATCCTCTCGTTTAATAGGAATTTTGATTTTTCAGATTTCACTAACAACGCTACTATCGATCAAATAAAGTTCAATAATTTAACATTCCAAGAGTTACGATACGGTAAAATAAGTTGGCCCACTATTTTCAAGTGATAAGAACTAAACATAGATGGCAACAATATGTCCAGGGTAGGAACCCACCTATCTTTCCAAATGTATATTCTATTTCCATTACCTACCTCCCAATAATAGTGTTTTCTTATCATATATAACCCCTTACAGACACCTTTCCATACCCAAGAACCACTTGGGCCATTAAAATGGAGAGGATTATGATCCCTAAAATACTTATGATAGGTCACATGAGCCCATTTAGAGTCAGACTCTTTAAGCATCCTCCAAGTTAGCTTAGCAAGGAGTGCTTCACTCAAAACATCAGTTTTTCTAAGATTCATATCTTCTTGCGCCTTAGACTTAGTTACAAAGTTCCAATTCATGAGATACATACATCTTTCTCCATGATTCTTGTTATACCAAAACCTCCTTTGAATTCCATCTAACCTGTCAGTCAATTTCTTGGGCATGGGAAAAACAACAAGATGATGAGATGCAAGTGTACCAAGAACAGATTGAGTAATTATGGTTATAGTAGGCTAATTTAAATTTTTACATTTCCATGTATACAACCTCTTCTTGAATTTCTCTTTTTGATGGCCAAAAGTCTCCATTTTGTTTTGTTGAATGAGGAGATGGACACCTAGGTACTTGTCCTTAAGGGCCAAACTTTTTATGTTCAGAATTCCAAAAATTTGATTTTTAATACCATTATCTATTCTGGGGATAAAGACCATTCCAGACTTGCCCAGATTAATGGATTGTCCAGAAAACTTGCTAAAACTCTTAATAATGCTATATATCTGGCTAGCACCTTTTACAGTGGCTTTGGCAAATAAAAGGCAGTCATCTGCAAAAAAAAAAAAGATGACTAATATGGGGACAAGTTTAACAGCTTTAACTCCCTGAATCAAATTAGAATTTTCAGCTTTAAGAAGAAGCCTAGAAAGACACTCCACACAGATAATGAATAAATAGGGGGATAAGGGGTCTTCCTGCCTAAGACCCCTTGTAAGATAAAAAAAAAATCATCTGGAGAACCATTAAGCAAAAAAAATATTGAGACAGTTGATACGCATTGATAGATCATAGTACACCAATTTTTATGAAAACCTAATTTTCTAAAGATGGTATATTTTTTTTATTATATTATAAAATGCCTTAGACATATCAAGTTTGATAGCCATGAACCCTTTCTTAGCTTTAGTTTTTCTTATGGTATTAATTAATTCATGTGCAATAACTATGTTGTTTGTTATTTTCTTTGAAGAGAGAAAGGCAACTTGAAATGGGATGATAAACTTATCCATTACCAATTTAAGTCTACTAGCTAATAATTTATTAATTATCTTATAATCTACAATGCTAAGACTAATGAGTCTGAAGTCGGAGGCCCTTTTAGGAGACATAATCTTAAGAATTAATAAAACAAACTTATGATTCAGTTGTTTTAAAAGGTGTTTGGAGTGGAAGAAGGCTTGAATCATCTTCACAATATCATCATCAACATCCTCCCACAGTATCCCCACCAACATCCTCTCACATTCTTTGATAGAAACCCGGGGGATAGCCGTCTGTACCTGGAGAGGTCACCGGCTTCATTTGAAACACTATTTATCTAACTTCATCGTGCGTAGGGCTCCTCACAAGCATTTCATTTTCAGCATTTGTAATACATGGCATCAGGTTACAAAGAATTTCATTAGGATCAAGGGGATTAGTGGACCTACTAATATCCAATTTTTTTTGTTTAAGTTCATTTCCAATGCAAGGCTTATCAGTCAACAAAACTCATATGCTAGACTGAAGAGATTCTATTTGCGTTCTTTTTTCTATACTTGACTTTATCATGCAAATACTTAGTATTTCTATCATCAAAAGTCAAAACATTTTCTTTAGACTAAAAATCATGTCGCACCTCATACCAATAATTCAGCCTACTTTCTAGATCATCAAGTTAACTTGAATAATCACTTGTGACAAAACACCTATTTAATGTTGTATGTCCTTAATCTGAGTTTGAAAGTTTCCAAACTTGTTGGAATTCTAATCTCTTAGAATAAATTTAACATTATGGAAGGATTTAACAAATTTAAAAGCATGAGAATCATTAACATTAAAAGTCTAATATTTTTAATCAAACCCCCACAATGTATATCAAGAAACCAGCACTTGTTGAACTTGCAAGGATTCCTACTTTGATTAGAATCCTTATCACTAACTAACAACACAAGACAATGGTCACTGCCATAAAGAACGAGATGGTAAACCACACAATTAGGAAAATGACTAAATCACCTTCCATTTCCCAAAGCTCTATCTAATCTTTCCAAAATCAAATTATTATCAAACCTTTTATTAGACCATGTGTAAGGATTCCCTACAAAAGGCACATCACTTAAATTAAGGTACTCAAGGTGTTCATTAAATTTATCTAGTTCGGATTGAGAGGGAATGTTACCTCCCAGTTTATCCTCTTTGCTAGTTATAAAATTCAAATCACCGACTACTACCCAAGAGCAGTTCAAAGTACCAGCTAGACCATAAAGAAATCCCCCTGATTCTTAATGCCCTCCTCACTTAAATCCCCATACATAAACACAATTCGAGTCTTATCACTCCTAGCATTATCGTAGCATGGCAGATAATGAAGTTCTTATTTGAATTAACTACATCTAATTGAATTTCATCTTTCCACGAGAGAAAGATACCACCAGAAGGCCCTACATGATTCATATAACAGTAATTCATGAAGCCTAGATTGTAAGTATATATAATCATGTTTTTAATTTATCTTTTTAGTTTCAGATAGGAAAACCAAGCGAGGATCATTTGACTTTATTAAATCACCTAGATGGTATCTAATGTATTTGTTTCCAAATCCTTGAACGTTACATGAAAGAACTTTCATACTTGGATTATGTTCAGTAAAATTACGACAAAAGACTAAGAAAAAATGAAAATTATCAACAAAACAAGTCAAATAGAGACTCATCTTTAGGAAATAAGACTAACAGATGATAATACTAGGCTTAATTGGGTTTAAAATAATGTAAATTTCAAAATAGGAAAAATTAAAATTAAAATTAGGGTTCATAAATCGGAATTGAGAAAAAACTTTTGTTTTAATAGCGGATTCTCAATGCTGGTTCTATGCATTCGACCTTTCAGATATTCCTTTTGAGTTAGCTATCGCATCTCTGAGATTATCTCCTTCACGATTGAGTTGGTACACCGTGTAATTAACAACAATATCATGACGATTCCAAATTGACTCAATATCTTCAATCATATTCGTATCGGATTGAAACACTAGGTTGATATGGCTACTGAGTCTCTGTGATAATTACCAAAGAAGATGATTCTTCTTCTCTTGCTCTCTTCGTTTTCCTCACATCTCCCTCATCTAATTGAGATCCATTTTCACCATCCCTTGCATTATCGACTATCATCAGTGCATTATTACTATAAGTGCCCCCATTTAGTATATCGACACCCCCGTCAGATACATTGGTCGCCTCCTCTGTAATATAGTCGGCCATTTTTTTTTTTACGTTCTTCAGTTTGACTATACTCGAGATATTGTTGATCATTCATTGCTTCTACCCTTAGCTCTTGCGCTATTATCTTACATTTTGCATCAACATGATCAACTATGAAGTAGTCCTTATATATCTTGTACAGTTGAATTTTATAGTGGTTGTTAGAGCATAGCTCGGTTGAAACCACCAAGCGTTGGTATGTCAAGTTTGGTTGTCATATTTTAGTGAATCAAAACTCATTTAAAGAGTCGCTTGATTATATACTAGAGTCAACTTCGTATAGGTTAGCTTGAAAGTGTTAGGATATGACACTTACAAGTATTACATGAAGACTTGAAGAATGTGAAGAAGTATGGAGCTACAACGACAACTTCATCCTTCCTCTTGAGGTTAGTAATATTTGACTTGATCTGTTTCAATCCCTAACGTATCTTTCAAGTCGTGCATATTAAAAACACTGCGAAGCTGTGTATGATACTCTAGTTAGATATAGTATTAAGGAATACAATACGAGGTTTATTTCTTAACCATTAAACTTTGTATATAAGACATCGACATGATCATATGAATGCTATTGTGATTATGTATGGGTATGAGTGAAGATTTCATCCTAGGAAACAATGTTTTACATTCGTTTAAAGGAAGTAAGTTCATAAACTTGTTTTGTGAATCGAAAGGGAAATCGCTAGGCTTATTGGTATTGTTATTCATTGCAAATCTATTTTGAATTACCAATATGTGTGTTTAGTATAACCGCTCATAAACTTGTTTATGTATCTTGGTAAAACTATTCACAAGGCCTGACTTATGTATTGGTATGACTTTTATTAGTGAAACCGATCTTAAGTAATCACTCAAGATGGTATGATCGATGCCTTGTAAATAACAAATTTTATCTAGCCATTGGGGAACCGATCCTAGTAAGAGGTGCAGCAAATTTACAAGAGGGGAATCGATCCTTGTAAGAGGTGCAACACGTTTTTAGTAGATGGGGGAACCGATCCTATGAACATGTGCAACAAGTTTGTAGTTTTTGGGGAACCGATCCTATGGACATGTGCACCAAATACAGGTAGTTACCATAAGTATGTGGGGAACCGATCCTAGTACCTAGTCAACCGAGTTTTGGTAACTAGCGTGACTATGCACAGTACTCACATGGAGGTAGAACCGAACTTGTTTTGGTAGAACCGTGAAACCCATGATTGGTGATTTGATAAGATAATCAACCACATAGTTCTTGGAAGTTAGATGAACCAATTCTAAATTTTTTTGGAAGTGTGGCAAATCGGTTCCAAGATTGTAAGTATGAAAAAGGACTTGCAAAGTAAAGATGTCGACATACTTTGAACATGTGGAGTAACTCTTATCATTAATTGTTCAAAGATATTCCTTAATAGCTAAAGGAGAATCCCAGGATCGAAATAAATTGAGAATCTTTTAATTAAGGTTTCTTAGTTTTTATATGCTATTTAATTTCCAGCAATTAAATGCATATCTTTAGAAAATAATGATTAGTAATGTGCATTTACTGATTATAGATTTTTCTATTGGGATTTCAGTCAATATTTGGATAGTGCATTTCCAGGAATTATGAAAACCGAATTTGTGTTTATTGCATATCTTTGAGAATATTTTGTTTTGGAAATTCCTTGGTGTCCAAACTTCCTTTTCCATAAATATTGAAGTTTGCATTTCTAGCAAACTAATCCTCAGAGCAAGCAAAACTATCTCAGTTGTGTTGTTACTGGTGGAGCCTCCTATCAGAGAGGAAAGTACCCTAATTAGGAGAAATCTCTTACGGCAGCTCGGTTTAAAGACTTCTTTGGGATT